>PVHP010001626.1:0-103117 GCA_004024765.1 Zapus hudsonius
GGAGGGAGGGAGAGAGAGCGCCTACAGTGTTCTCTGGTGTGGAGACAAGGGCTTGAATGGAGGCTGGGTTCTTGAATCTCTTTCTCTGAGCCACCGTTTTCCCATCTGGGAAGGGGCCCAGTGAGACTCGAGGGTGCTGATGGGCGTGGAATGTGCCTGGCCTCCAGACACAGGTGTCCATCATGGCGAGCTGGCCCAGGAGACCTCTGGAGCAGTGCTGGCTCTCCCTGATTCCAGGGCCCTGAATGGGGCACAGAGGGAGGACGGGTGTTGCTGACAAGGCCAGCAGCCCCATGCCCTTCCCAGAAAGTGGAAGTACCCCCCACCGAGTGTCAGGAACCTCAGCCAGGGTTAACAGGCCGGAAATGGAGAAAGAAAAGAGGCCCCACAAACCTGGGAATGGGGGAGTCGACTCTGGTGGGACATTTTGTGGGGCACAAAGCTGTTTAATAAAACACAAAGCGGCTCCAAACTCCAGATGCATGTGCCACTTTGTGCCTCTGGGCGCTGGGGAATCAAGCCTGGGTCATTGGGCCTACCAGTGCCACCAAGTGTCTCTGCTTACAGAGCTCTTCTTCTCTTTCACCTTGGCATGTGTGACTCGTGCTTTCAAGTTCCCTGAAGAGATAGATCCTGAGTGATCCTGAGATTCTGGCTCACCTTGCACTGTGAGTAAGCCAGGGGCCAGGGAGCCAGCTGCCTGGAGACTTCCTGTGCCCAAGGGAAGGATGGGTGAGCACACTGGTTAGCTGCCTCCAGGGAGGGCTCTGTTGCAAAGCCAGCTAAAGGACTGGACAGAGACTGGCCATTGGACCTTCTGTACCTGAGGCATGCGCAGACCCCAGGTGAATGAAGAGCACGAAGACAACTTCTTTCCTGCAGACTCTCAGCCAAGATGGGACGATGAACTAGAAGCAAATGGTTTCCACATGGAGCCAATGGCTACAAAAAGGCCTTCAATGAGGATCTGGTAACAGGATGAAGATGCTGCTCTGCCTGGGAACAGACATGGCCTTTCCATGTCCCTGTGGGCTCCTGGCAGACGCTGGAACTGGAACACTCCATCCTGGGCACTCAACATTCAGAGCCACAGACATTGCGCTTTACCCTGATTATGTAGCTTGAACATTCTCAGCTTTAGTCTTTCATTCTAATTCATATTACCTGGTTTTACTGTTGCAGTAGAACATAGGGTTTAAACCTTGGGTGTTGAGCTCAGCTAAATTTCCTCATACTTCACTATGAAATCACCTTTTTTACCCAGTACCTGCTTTGTCTTACCACCTACCTTTCATTTCTAAAAGAAATTCATTCATAGAGATGTTCCTACAGGCTGTTAAAGCTTTATACCCTCATAACAGACATAGTTGGAGGATGAAGAAGGTATATCAACCATTATCCACATAACACTGGAGATTTCTTCCAATTTCCAAAGAAAATTATGTATGAGCACCACTCACCTATTTGTGTTTTTTTTGTATCAAAATATTTATTTCAGTTTCATCTGTTTAAATGTCTACAATTTCTTATTCATTTGTCCAGAATTTTATTTTGTCCTGCACACTTAGCACAAGATCATGAGCACTCAGTATTGAATGAATGAATGAATGACTTACAGCCGCAGGTGATACAGCCAGAATTGCTTTGAGCCAGTGTTCTAGCATTTGTTTGGCTCTCTCACCTAAGCTTGGCTGCAGGCCTCTTTGATCTTCATCTTGTTTATGAAGCCCTGAGTACCACATCTAAGTCCCACTATTTAAGTGACACTATTTTAGTGGAACAAAGGCTTTTCCTAGCAATACAATTAAAAAAATATTATTTATTTGCAAGAAGAGAGAGACACACACAGAGAGACAGAATGGATGCACCAGGGCCTCCAGCACGGCAAATGAACTCCAGATGCCTGCGCCACTTTGTGCATCTGGCTTTATGTGGGTAATGGGAATCGAACTCTGCTCCTTAGGCTTTGAAGGTGAGCACCTTAACCACCAAGCCATCTCTCCAGCCCCCTTCCCCTTTCCCTTCCCCTCCCTCAGCCCCCTCCTCCATTTTAAAAAAATACAATTTTAAGATACAGTATTTATTTTGAGTAATTTCTTTTTTCTTTTTCTTTTTTTATTATTTTTCTTTATTGCCCAAAATTAGATACATTGAATGAATAAATATTGTCCTTATATTCCCTTTCTTGAGTTATTTCTTTCATGTTAGTTTTTGTGATCAAACATGGAGAGTAATCTTTTTTTTTTTTTTTTTTTTTTTTTTGGTTTTTTGAGGTAGGGTCTCGATGTAGCCCAGGCTGACCTGGAATTCACTATGTAGTCTCAGGGTGGCCTCAAACTCACGACGATCCTCCTACCTCTGCCTTCTGAGTGCTGGGATTAAAGGCGTGCGCCACCATGCCCGGCTTGGAGAGTAATCTTTTACTTTCTTTGGGGACAACTTCTACATTTCTAAGGCTGAGTATATTAAAAAGGACTTTATGAATTTTTGGCTATCCTTTTATTTGTGGAGAAAAATCAGAAGTGATCTGATTGAGGTTATATGAAAGAATTTCTACTAATACATGTCTATAGTAAAGATTTTAGATTTAAGATTAAATTCTTTTTTCATATTAGTCTTACTTTTATTTATTTTTTATTAAGTCAGGCAACAAGCCAGAAGTGCACACCTATAATACCAGCTGTTTGGAAGGCTGAAGCAAGAGAGTCATGAGTTTGAGGGTAGCCTGGCCAACTTAGCCAGATCCTGTCTCAAAATACAGTTAGTAGAAATGTACTTGTCTGGCATGCTTAAGACCTTGGCTTTCTGCTTCTGAGAAAATAGAAGGGAAGAAAGGGGAGGGGAGGGAAAGACAGGAGAGGAGAAGAGAGGAAAGGAGAGGAGAGGAGAGGAGGTGAAGAGGGAAGGGAAGAGGAGGGGAAGGGAGAAGAAGAGAGGGGAGGAGAATAGAGCGGAGGGGAGGAGAAGAGAGGAGAAGAGAGGAGAGGAGAGGGGAGGGGAGGAGAAGAGGGGAGGGGAGGAGAGGAGAGGAGAGGAGAGAAGAGAAAAATATACACACATTTTTTAGAGCTGGGTTCTTTGCAAATAAGCACCATGACTCAGCTTTGCCATGATCAGCTATTTGGAGCAAAGGATAGGAACATTAATACGGTACTAAAGAACGGGATCTTCAAAGTTCCACAAACTGAAAATACAGAAAGAAAGGTATCCTTTTAGCTTTTGATGGTTTGACGAGACTTTCTGTTCACTGGCTTCAGAATCTATATGCATCAAAGTGAAGGAAACTGTGGTAACACAATTTTTCAGTCATAATTTCTGGGTCTCAGAAATGCATTCAGCTAAATTGGATGTAGTATTTTCTTTTACTTAAAATAAAATATAGATTCATAGATTTTTAATCAGAATCAGCTTAATCCCCCCAAAGCACCATTGAGAAAATAACTTCCAAATGCATTGTTTTGCAGATGACTACAGCGAGAATGCTGCTGATTTATGGGAGGGGAGAGGAGGGGAGGGGAGGGGAGGTGAAGGGAGGGGAGGGGAGGTGAAGGGAGGGGAGGGGAGAATCCTTGTGGCATGGTGCCACTCCTGGTGTTACACTACCAAGTGCTTGCCCCTCCCAGGCAGAGCACTGATGACAGAGTAATAGGTGATTCTACCAAAGTTCAACCTGGAGAGTCAATGGCTTGATTGGGCTTTGTTAAAGAGCATGGGCAAGGGCTTACTTACAGGAACCTGGAGACACAAAACCGCTGTGGCATCAACCACCTCTGGGAGCTCCTTCCCCATAGCTGCATAGATGTAGCTCCTGTTATAGCCTGTCTCCTCCTGAGACCAGAAGACCTCATGCGTCAGTGCACACTGCTGGCTCAGGGGCACCTGAGATCAGGTGAGGGTCTCATGACCCTCCCCACCCCTTCCTCCTGTGGGTGGACATCAACAGGCCCAATCTCCAGAGTTCTCAACAGAGGTGGCAGCTGCTCCTGATAAAGATGACATGGTTGTTTTTCTCAGAGGACATGTCACACAATACCAGAACCACCCAGGGTTCAGCTTTTCTGATCTTCAGAAAGAGGGGACTGGGCTCCATGACTCATGAATCCCCCTTCACCTCAAACATGGCGGGGAATTTGAATAGATGAGTGAAGGCACTGTCCTGCAAGACTGATTTGTCAGGAAGAAAACTTCTCTGACTCAGTGCTCTTCCTGTAGAACAGGCTTGGAGTAAAGAATGGCTCGATACTAAACCAAATCATATTCTAGGAAGCACATTTCAATGACATGCATACCTACTTTTTCCCCCCTTTGGTTTTTCAAGGTACGGTCTTACTCTAGCCCAGGCTGACCTGGAGTTCACCATGTAGTCTCAGGGTGACCTCAAATTCATGGCAATCTTCTTACCTTTGCCCTCTGGAGTGATGGGATTAAAGGCGTGCACCATCATGCCTGGCCTTACCCACTTTTTAATCACAGGTTGGCCTCCTTCCCAATCAGCTATGCACTGCAAGTCAGTCACAGTGTCTCTAGTTCCTACTGCTACTCCAAAGAAAACTCCAAAACAGGGCTGGAGAGATTGCTCAAAGTTAAGGCCCTTCTCTGCAAAGCCTAATGACCCAGGTTGAATTCCCCAGTAACCATGTAAAGCCAGATGCACAAAGTGGTGCATGTGTCTGGAGTTCATCTGCAGTGGCTAGAAGCCCTGGCATGCCCATTCTCTCTCTCTCTCTCTCTTTGAAAATAATGATAAAAAAGAAAACCCCAACTAAGCAGACAACAATTCATAGGTGGGTGTGGCCCATACCTATCCTGGTACTTGAGAGGCTAAAGCAAGAAAATCGCCCAGTTTGAAGCCACCCTGGGCTAGACAGTGAGTACCAGGCCAGCCAGTCACATAGTGACAGACAAAACAACCCTCAAACCCAAATGAAAACAGCAACAATTTATTACCTCATTTTTTATTACCTCATTTTATGGATTGAACTGCACCCCCTCCAGAAGATGTGCTAACCCCCAGTATCTAAGAATGTGACCTTATTCAGAAACAGAGTCTTTGTAATAGAATCATGTTAAGATGAGGTCATTAGGGTGTGCCCTAATCCAACATGACTGGTGTCCTCATAAAAAGAGGAAATTTGAACACATACAAAGGAAGAAGGCCACATGAAGACAGAGGCAGAAGTTAAGATTAAACTGCTATTAGCCAAGTAACACTTGTGGCCACAGGAGCTGGAAGAGACAAGGACTTTTCCCTGAAGCCTTCAGAAACCACAGTAACCCAACATCTTGATTTCAGACCTCTAGAACTCTGAGATGAAGTTTTGTTTCAAACCACACTGTAGTAGCTGGTTTGTTTGAGGCAGGGTCTTATTGTGTAGTCCTGGCTGGTCTGGAACTTCCAGCAATTCTCCTGCCTCTTCTTCCCAAGTGCTGGATTACAGTCATGTGCCACCGTGCCTGGCCAGTCTGTGGTTATTGCAGTAAAGCTAACCCCTGCTCAGGTTCCTCTAGATGATGGCCACTGAGTCCTTTTCACCCTGCATCTCTCACATGGTGGCTGGGGCTGTTTTCACCAGATGGCTTGGCTGGGCTGGATATCCCAGACAATGCACCCACTGTCACTCATTCATGCTACTGTTGCCTGGGAGGTCATCTGGGGGTATAGATAGGCATATGGCATGTATTTCTCAAAGTTTCAAAGTGTCTGAAGAATGACTATTCCAAAGAGGCATGAATGGGATTGCAGTGCCAGAAGGCCCTGGCTGGGCCGGCTAGGGTATCTGTTCTGCTGATTTTTTCTGTCCGTCAAACTTATGAAGGGTATGGCAAGGTCATGATGCAGAAGTGCATGTGGAATCATGATTATAGTATATAATCACCTAGCACAATGATTCCTCATGGGAAGGAATCTACTAGAAGCAATGTGACTCATGTTCAAGTCAAATATTAGTGATTTATGGGCAGTTATTTGAGATGTTCTGTGGCATTGCTGTCCTCTGCTAATAAGGTAAAACTGTAGAAAATATTCTTCAGGATCATTAATGATATGTTGGGACCCAGGAAAGCTACTGAAGCCTCCAAGGTTTCTAAATTACAAGGTTGGTTTCCCCTGGAGTCCTCATCAGCCTGGGTCACAGCTCTGGAGACTGGAGGAGACATCTCTCATCTTGCTTTGGAACCTCTTACTTCAGCTGTTCAGTGAGGGGAGAGATTTCCAGGAGTTTGCAGGTGAGGTTCCCGAGCATCTCTCAGGATCCCTTCTGTCCTCTGACAAAGCCCAGGGCACACAGGCAATCCTTCTGAGTCTTTCATGGGAGTGGTGTTATGGGGGGGGGGCAGGGGATCTTAGAGCACTACCTGTGAACTTTCCTCTATACTGTATGTACAAAGCCTTCTGTCTCTCATATGGACTCCTCTGTACATCTCCTGGATGGTCTTGCAAGCCCTGACCTAGGATGAGCAGATTTTGTTGGTTAATGAGAAGCTGGAAATGAAAGAAAAATCAACAATGAGTTCTATGTTCTAGATATGATGCAGTGTCACCAAGAACACAGGGCATATAGATTTAAGGGCTTTGGTGTTGGCCAGCTCAGTGTGCAACCCTGTGGGATCCATGTGTGGATACTGACAAGAGGGTGGATATGTATACCTACAGCCCAGAATGGCTACCTTATTTCCAAGTTTTGGGGAAGGACTAAATTGCTCTTTTGGGGGGAGAAGTAATAAATCTGCCCTATGTCCTCTCTATAAGACAATTTTTGTATTGCTTGGCATCTACTGTATTATTTAATTATTGGCATATCATTGATAAATTGATTAGTAATAATTTTTTAAAAGTATTTTCAAGCTGGGTTTGGTAGTGCACGTCTTTAATCCCATCACTTGGGAGGCAGAGGTAGTAGGATCATCATGAGTTCAAGGCCACCCTGAGACTACATAGTGAACTCCAGGTCCTCCTGGGCTACAGTGAGATCCTACCTCAAAACACAAAGTATTTTTTTTAATTTTTAAAAATATTTTATTTAGAGGGTTGGGGAGATAGCTCAGCAGTTATGGCATTTGCAATGCCTGACAGCCTGAGTTTGCAGTGGCAAGAGGCCCTGGCTCACCCATTTTTCCTCTCTCTCTTTCTGTCTCTCTGCTTGCAAATAAATAAATTTTAAAATATCCTGGAGGCAGTGTGGACAGAGAGGCCAGTCTAAGGTGCTGGGGGTGTAGTTTAGTAAGAGTGTACTGCCCCTAACATGCATAGGGTCCTGAGTTTAATTCCTAGCACCAATACCAATAATAATAATGATGATAAATAAAATGTATCAGCCAATTTAGAATGCTGTCTGAAGGCTGGCAGAGTGCTGTCAGACCCAGGAAGAGAGAAGAGTACAGTGTTCCTGATGTAGTCAGTACCTTCCAGTCATAACTATCTTCTCAAGCCGGGCGTGGTGACACACGCCTTTAATCCCAGCGCTCAGGAGGCAGAGGTAGGAGGATCGCCTTGAATTCAAGGCCACCCTGAGACTACAGAGTAAATTCCAGGTCAGCCTGGACTAGAGCAAGACCCTACCTCGAAAAACCAAAAAAAAAAAACAAAAAAAACAAAAAACAAAAACAAAAACATAACTGTCTTCTCAAGAGACTGGTGATAAGTCTTGGAATCAGACTCAATTTAAATTTTTTTTGTTTGTTTATTAATATTTATTTATTTGCAAGGAGAAAGAGAGAGAGAGAGAGAGAGAGAGAGAGAGAGAGAGAGAGAGAGAGAGAGAGAGAGAGAGAGAGAGAGAAATGGTCACGCCAGGGCCCCCAGCTACTGCAAAACAACTCCAGATGCACGGGCCACTTTGTGCATCTGGTTTTATGTGGGTGCTGGGGAATCGAAACTGGGTCCTTAGTCTTTGCAGACAAGTGCTTTAACCAGTGCCATCTCTCCACCTCTTGTGTTTTTCTTCTTTCCTTTCTTTTGGATTTGTTGAGGTAGTTTCACTCTAGCCTAGGCTGACCTGTAACTCATTCTGTAGTCACAGAGATCCTCCTACCTCTGAGATTAAAGGTGTGTGCCACCATGCCTGGCTATTTAAATGTTTTGGTTTTTTTTCCAGATAGGGTCAGTCTCTATCCCATGCTGACCTGGAATTCATATGTAGTGAGGGTGGCCTTGAACTCCTCCCTCTGCCTCTGCTATAAAGACATGCACCACCATGCCCAGCTCAATTTAAATGTTTTTTGATGGCATCTATTTTGATTCAAACTGACAACAAACATCTCAGGTGTCTGTTGTGGGTGTGTATTAGAGGCTAACTGTATTAATCTCAAAGAAATTCTGTATGGTTGCCTCAACTTCTCAAACATTTTGAGAAACAATCTCTTTGTTAGATGTAAAGAGGTATAATTAAGTAAATCATAACAGAACATAAAAATAAGTCTGTTTTGTTATGGCTGTTGTGAAATACACACAAATCTCAGCCCAGAAGGAAGGAATTAATTTGAATAACCCAGATGTAAAATCAAAATTAATGGGGTTATAATCCTCCTGGGGATTTGCATTTATTCCAAATGTTCTAATCAACTTTGTAGGGACACTGGACACAGTATGACTGTTAAAATACCTAGAGGGGGAGGGCAGTAAGTTAGATGAAGGAAAGATACTAGCTGCTGTGCTTGGCTTGCTTGGAGAAAATCAATGAAGAAAGACCAAGATACCAACTGCAGGCCAGGCCGGGAATCTGACTCCCAGAACCTCTTCCTCATATGAATACAAGGATTGAGATGTAGATATGACCAGAGCATGTGGCTTGGATTTGTATCAGGAAACTGGAGGTTTATGGATGATCCCCTGCCTCAAAGGAGATGGAGAGCATCCTTAATTAGTTAACATCTTATTAAAGCCCAGCACCATCTGCCCTAAGTGAGCCTCATCAGGAAAACAGGGAGGACTGTTGGAGTAATAAGTATTTATTAAATGCCTTCTGTGCATGAGGCACAGTGCAAAATATGAAAATACAATGGACTATAAGATAGACAGGATAGGCCACAGCCTTCTGACTTAGTGCCTGTTGTGGTCAGCTTCCTAGTTGCTGCGCAGAAAGAACCCAAACAAAAGTGGCTTGTGGAGGAATGGGTTTATTTGGTTTACAGTTTCGAGGGGAGACTCCATCCTGGCAGGGAAAATGATGACATGAGCAGAGGAGTGGACATCACCTCTGGCACAGCACAGGAAATAGCGACAGGAAGGTGTGCCAAATACTGGCAAGGGGAAGCTGGCTTATAAGCCCCATAAGCCTGCCCCCAACAACACAGCTTCATCGAGGTTGTAAAACCCAAACTGCCATCAGCCGAGGATCAATCTATCAGAACACATTCATTTGTTTGTGGGGGACACCTGGATCAAGCCATGACAGTGCCCATAAAACTTAGCTTTCTTCTCTATAAGAAGAGACCTCTTTTTTTCATATATTAAACATGAGATTAAAGGAACTATGTGATGCAGGCAGAAACACATGGCATGTGTTAGGTACTCAACGGTTGCAGGCCTCTCCTGTCTGAGCCATCTTTGGTTACTCTAAATCTTGCCCACTGTGGTCTGCCCTGCCAGGATAGTTCCATGAACCTCAACCTTTGACCTGCTGTTGTCTTATCTCATGGGTCCTGAGAACACCTGAATTTGCCTTTTCAGTGCCCCCTCACCAAAACCAAGGCTGTTCACTATAGGACAAACATGTGGGAAAGCCATCTGGTTTTAGTATGTGACTGTATTTGGGCTGCAACAGTGATTTCAATCTGTAGCATCTACTACAGTTGTGCTATTAAACAGTGTTCAGGTTAATTAATTTTATATGCACTGAGTCCCTAAAATTGTTAGTTCATATGTATGGAAATAAATTCTCATGAAATGAACTGCAAGTTGTTATATAGGACATCTTTAATACTAGAGCAAAATAGCTTTTAGTTCACTAGAATATCATGTTGCTGCTATAAATCTGGGTAGAGAAGGAGCAAAAAGAAAGAGTATATGGAACAAAGGAGAGAGGGAAAGAAAGAAGGAAGTAGGGAAAAGAAACAGAGGTAAAGTCATTGTGCCTTTGAAGATGTTTTGGGAGAAATTTCGATCTTGTTTTCTGTGGGGTATGGGCCTTTACTCACCCTATGAAGCCCTGAAAAAGTGCCCAGGATCATTTATGTCAATTCCAATAGAACACAGAAACAACTTAGGACAACTGGAGTTATAGCCAGAAGGCAACAAGATGGGTGACTCAGCAGCTAAGGCACTTGTCTGCAAAGACATCTTGTCTACAAGATGCACAAAGTGGCTGTGCATCTGGAGTTCGTTTGCAGCAGCTGGAGGCCCCGGTGCACCCATTCTCTCTCTCTCTCTCTCTCTCTCTCTCTCTCTCTCTCTCTCTCTCTCTGCTTGCAAATAAATAAAATACTATAAAGAAGTAAAGGGTGCCTGCGTCCAGCAAAGCTTTACCTGGGCCAGACGGTAGAAATATGATCTCTCAGCTGGGCTGAAACCCGAGTCCCAATCTGCCTTCAGAGGACCCAGGCTCTGCTGCTGACCTGCCTGCGGATCTGTGGACCTCATTGATGTTTCAGTGCTGTGGCTTTCCCTGAAATCACATTGATAGGATGCCCCTGTGCCCCAGAGAAGGTTGCTGGGAGCTCTTCTCTCTTTTGAGCTAATCCCTCCACCTGCTCTAGGCTGGAACTCTACTGAAGATGTTTCATAATTGCTTCCAGAATGTTTTGGGTCTTCATGAAATTGGAACTATTGCAAAGTGCAGAATCCTGATGAGACCACGTGAACTGTGGAGAATACATTCTTACAGAAGAAATGTTCAACCACATACTTATATTTTATTTTTTTTCGAGGAAGGGTCTCACTGTAGTCTAGGCTGACCTGGAATTCACTATGTCATCTCAGGGTGGCCTTGAGCTCACTTTAATTCTTCTACCTCTGCCTCCAGAGTGCTGGGATTAAAGGCGTGCACCACCATGTCCTGCTTGTTTAATTTTTTAAAACATACATTATTGTCTTACTGAATGGACAAAGAGGAAAGAAAATTGGAAAACAAATTATTCTACTCTAATTAAAAAGAATATATTTTCCCCACAATTTTTGTTCTTTACATGCTTTTTTCCTCTTCCTGAGAATGGATTTGAAACCATCATTGTATTGCCAGAAATTTCACATCACTAGGTGTGACTACGAAGAATACGGAGTTCTATAAACGACACAAGAAAGTCAATTGTTATTTCATAATTAAAGCAGGTATTATGTTTAGTAGATATATCTTGAGATACTTTTTGGCAAGCTATCATTGGAATTGTTGAGTCTGATTTAAGGGCTAGAGAGATGGCTTAGTGGTTAAGGTGCTTGCCTGAAAGGCCTAACGACTTCTGTGAAGCACTTGCTTTCTGTTTTTTTTTTTTTTTTTTTCCGAGGTAGGGTCTCACTCTAGCCAGGCTGACCTGGAATTCACTGTGTAGTCTCAGGGTGGCCTTGAACTCATGGTGATCCTCCTACCTCTGCCTCCCTAGTGCTGGGATTAAAGGCGTGCGCCACCACGCCCGGCTCAGCACTTGCTTTCTTAAGACCTAAGAGAGCAGTGACCCCTTGCTTCTGTCTCTGACTTGCATGTGCTTCCTGGAACTACAGCAGTCATCTTGCAATCACAAAGTGACAGGATGGGAATGAGCCAACATGCAAGAGTCCCTGTCCTTAGTGGCATTAAGCTGGCAACCAACCAATCGTGATAGGACTACCCCTGAGTTTCTCAAGTAAGCATGTCTCAAGTATGGGACAATGGATCTGCTCAAATGTGTAGATGTGTCTCAATGGCTTTTTATCATAGCCACCAGGCCTCTGGCCAAGTTTCAGTTTATGGCCAAGCTCAGCATCCATAATGTGGAGTGGGAGGGACTGCAAGGTCATTGCCAAGTTTACAGGAGGAGGGTGGGGAGAAATGAGGGCAGTGATGCAATATGGAGGACAAGTCCTTGGTAACAAACACCCACCTTCAGGCACTGCTCAGTTCCTCTCAAGAGTTCTTGATGCCCAGTGTGCAGGAATTACATACTTTAAAAATGTTGATAGGTCTCTTGTTTATCTCGCCACTTTCTCATAGGTTTTATTTGAGGCCTAGACGATAGAATGAACATAGACACCAACAATACCAACACAACCCAAAGCAGAAGTCCAGACACTTAAACTCTCAACAATAAAGCAGACTTAAAACTTACCTACCATGACTCAGGGAACTGAGCGGAAGAGGGGGTGGAAAGATTGTAAGAGCCATGGTGGGGGAGAATATCCAGAGACGTTGCCCTCCTCAGTAACAACACACAAAGGGGGGACAACTGGCTTCCTCTAGAGCAATTCATAACCCTCTACTCCATGGATCTACTCCCCAGTGGATTGGGGACAGGGAGGAGGGAAATGGGGGACTATCATAAGATTTGCTCATACAATGTATCTAATTATGGACAATAAAGATATTAAAAATTTTTTGAGACAGATAAAGAGGCAGAGAGAGAGTATGAGCCTGCCACTGTAAATGAACTCCAGATGCAGGTACTATTTTGTATATCTGGCTTTACGTGGGTACTGGGGAATCGAACCCTGGCCATCATGTTTTGCAAGCAAGTGCCTTTAGCTGCTGAGCCATCTATCCAGCCCAGAATTGTATTAATTTTTTTAACAACAGTAACATGATTTAGGGGGAAGGGTGGTCAAAGCCCTCTAGATGAGGCAATATCCAATTCTCACTTATGGGGCCTGAACCTAGGGCCTTGTATTTACTAGATAGGAACTCTACCACTGAGCACTATCCCAAGCCCTTTTCTGCAGTTTAGATAGGGTTTCACTAAGTTGCCCAGGCTGGCCTTGAGACTTTGATCCTCCTACCTCAGCCTCCTGAGTAGCTGGAGCTTTAGGTCTGTATCACCAGGCACTCTATTGAGGACTTTAACATGTGAACTGAGAATTGGTCATATTCCCATTGGGTTATGCTCTTTTTTTTTTTTTTTTTGAGGTAGGGTCTCGCTCTAATCCAGGCTGACCTGGAATTCACTATGTAGTCTCAGGGTGGCCTTGAACTCACAGCAATCCTCCTACCTCTGCCTCCCGAGTGCTGGGATTAAAGGCGTGCGCCACCACACCCGGCGGGTTATGCTCTTATGCTCCCTCTTATTTCACTCAGGGCCCTCCTCAGTGGGGCTATTGGTAATCACATGGGGGGGGGGTCTGTGTGTTGGGTTGAGGGACAATGCCTCAGGATACACCTTCCCACCCTGTGGTTCTTACATTCTTTTCGCCCCTTTTCCACAATGTTCCCTGGGCTTGGGAGGGTGTATTATGTCTCCTTTGGTGTCAAGTTCTCAGCAGCCTTTGATTATTTTCTGCTTTGATAATTTTTTTTTCAAGGTAGGGCCTCACTAATCTAGCTCAGGCCGACCTGGAACTCACTCCTATCTCTGCCTCCCGAGGGCTGGGGTTAAAGGTGAGTGCTACCACATCCAGCTGCTTTGATGAGTTCTGATTCTCTTCAGGGTCTACCATCATCTCCCTGGAGGAAGTTCAGGCTAGCCCTGAGAGCAACACTCGTATTTAATCTGCCACCTCTTTTTTCTTTCTAACTGGTAGGGCACAAGCACTGACCAGGCGGTCTGGCACAACCGCTTAGAAAGGACAGAACAACTTGTGTGGCTGCATTCATGTTTCCTCTCCCTCAGATGGGCCAAGATCCCTGAGGTTCCAGCACTGGTCCTTGGCTCTGGCTCGATGCCTGTTGGGAACTTTTGTAAAGAAACTTTTGTAAGGAAAATTCTCTGTCAGAAGGGAAAAGCCTGTCATTATTTAGGAGATCCAGTTGCTGAAAGCAATTTCAAAAGGTTTTCAAAGAGATTTTTGAGCACATAAAAGAATGTTAGCCCTTCTTAAAGTGTGCTGTTGAGACCTTGTAAATTCTGGCCTATTTATTCCCGGATGAGTGTGTCATTTTGTCATACTTCCTAGTAACTGGTATACTTAGTAGTGACTTCCCTGAAATGACTGTTATTTTAATGAAATGTCAGATCAGGTGACAAATGTCTGACTTAGTTGGAGAACCTTATGCCTGGAGAGCAAAGGTAGTTACTGTCAGGTTAGTACAACAGGCAGAAGTTCGCTCTGCAAAGGAGTCCAAGTTGGATTTGGAAAGAGCAACCAGACATCTGTCTAACAAGCACTGGGCAGGGGACAGCCTGTGCTGTTTGCTCTCTGTGTTCACATTTTTTCACAGCAGATTTGCAAACTACAAGGTCTCTGAAAAATGGAGCCAAGTAATGAGGACAGGGGGATGTGAAGGTAGTTCTGAGATGTGAGTATAAGAGAGTAATTCCACCAGGACAAAGGCTCTCTGGTGATTTTTCTTAATTATACTTTTCTGCATTATATAAATATTTTAGATGAATATATCTGAAAATCTGAAGGTATTTTAAAATATGGATTGCAGGGCTGGAGAGATGGCTCAGTAGTTAAGGTGCTTGCTTAAAAAGCTTGACAGCCTGGGTTTGATTCCCCAGTACCCAAGTAAAGCCAGATGTACAAAGTGGCCGCATGTGTCTGGAGTTCACAAAGTGGTACATGTGTCAGGAGTTCATTTGCAGGGGCAAGAAATCCTGGTACTCCCATTCTCTCTCTCTCCCTGAAAATAAATAAATAAAATATGGAATGCAACAATTAATGAATTACATTGCAATTTTTGTTTTTAAAATGATGGAAGTAATACATGAACACAGCTTAAAAAAGCCAGGGCAAGTCATCATAGGGACACAAAAAGCTCTTTCTCACAGTCCTTCCCCTTCCCCTTCCCAGAGGGGACAAGAGGACAAGATAGCTCTCCCCTCCCTCCCTCTCTGTGATGCTGGGGAATGGCCCTAGGAAACTGTATATG
This sequence comes from Zapus hudsonius, assembly GCA_004024765.1. Classification (NCBI taxonomy): domain Eukaryota; kingdom Metazoa; phylum Chordata; class Mammalia; order Rodentia; family Dipodidae; genus Zapus; species Zapus hudsonius. Next base: position 14,928 of record PVHP010001626.1, read on the forward strand.
CAAGCCTCTACCACTGAGCTAACCAGTCCCTCCATACATCTTTATAATGAACCTTTCCCATTTATAGCATTTCTTAGAGATTTTTTACTAGTGTATACTTATCTCAGATTTTATTCAAAAACTTATTTTTATTTACCTTGCACCACCCATTTTAATAGCTGCAGAATAACTAAATGTAAAATAGAGCTGTGTCGTAATTCATTTAACTATATCCTGAGTGATGCACAATGAAGCTATCCTCAGTTTTATTAAAATCAGTTATACATTTAAGGAATCATTCATCTCTGTGTGCATGTATAAGAACCCTTGTGGTAAATATTCCTAAAAATGGGGCCTCTCAGGCGTGGTGGCTCACGTGGGAGGCTGAGGCAGGTGGATTGCTGAGTTTGAGGCACCCTGGGCTACACAATGAGCTTCTGGTCAGCTTAGAGTGAGACTGTGCTTCAAACAAACCAAAACAAGAAATGGGGTCTCATGAAACTGATGAATGCTGCTTTCCCCAAAAGGACTTTTGTCATTTTATGCTCCACAGATGAATCTTGTTTCTTCACATACTAGGATTTCTGCTCATTTCCTATCTTGAAAACTTAAATTTACCAAGAACATTTGATGGATTTCTCTTTAAAAAATATTTTTGCCACCCTGAGACTACATAGTGAATTCCAGGACAGCCTGGACCCTATCTCAAAAAGCAAAACAAACAAAAAAATTATTTGCAAGGAGGGAGGGAGGGAGGGAGGGAGGGAGGGAGGGAGGGAGAGAGAGAGAGAGAGAGAGAGAGAGAGAGAGAGAGAGAGAGAGAGAGAATGAATTGGTGCACTAGGGCCCCCACCACTGCAAATTCCAGATGCGCCACTTTGTGCATCTGGCTTTATGTGGGTATTGGGGAATCAAACCTGGGTTGTTAGGCTTTGCAGACAAGCGCCTTAACTCCTGAGCCATCTCTCCAGCCCCCACCTTACATCTTTTGACAGCAAAAGAGAATAGTGTGCTGAGGACAGGCATGGTGGTGCATACCTGTAATCCCAGGACCTGGGAGGTGGAGGCATAATCAGTTCAAGGCTGGCCTCTACTACATAGCAAGTTTATAGCACTGATAATTCCTTTAAAATTATCTAGATTATCAAAATAATCCAAAGAAACCCAGAGACTATTAAGAGCTCAACAGTAAAGCAGACTTAAAACTCCCCCCCCGAAAGACTGTAAGAACCACAGTGTGTGTGGGGGAATATCCAAAGGCATTGCCCCACTCAAAAAAAAAAAAAAAAAAAGGAAAAACTGGCTACTGCTTATACAACTCATAGCCCTCCATTCCATGGACTGTTCAGTAACAGGGAGCTAGGGATTAGAATTTAAGGAGTACCCAGCTACTTCTACTGTACCTCAAAACTTAAGGAGTACCCAAATTCTTGACTATAAAGAATTAAAATTATAGACCACCAGAGGATAAAGTACAGTGGGAGACTTTATGCAAAAGAAAATGGGGAGTTACAGAGATCTCCAGCCACTAGTGTGGAAAGAGCACGTGGGAGAAGTTTTAGCAAACTAGCAGAATCTGTGCTGCTCAGCCAGACAAGCAGAAGAAGGAAACATAACAGAGGGTTCCCATCACAAGAGGTTCATGTGGGAAAGAAAACCAGCCCAGGTGAGGGGCCTGTCATGGTTTGATCCAGGTGTCCCCCACAAACAAATGAATCTGTTCTGATAGATCAACCCTCAGCTGATGGCAGTTTGGGTTTTACAACCTTGATGAAGCTGTGTTGTCAGGGGCGAGCTTATGGGGTTATAAGCCAGCTTCCCCTTGCCAGAGTTTGGCACACCTTCCTGCTGCTGTTTGCAGTGCTGTGGCAGAGGCGATGTCCAGCCCTCTGCTCATGCCATCGTTTTCCCTGCCAGGATGGAGTCTCCCCTTGAGTCTGTAAGCCAAATAAACCCATTCCTCCATAAGCTGCTTTTGTTTGGATTCTTTCTGCGCAGCAACTAGAAAGCTGACCGCAACAGTTTGGTACCAGGATGTGGGGTCATCTGTTGCTGCTAGAACCCTTATCTTGTGGCTTTGGGCTTTTGGAAGCGATCTACAGGAGGTATGTGGATGGATTGGAAATCTTGTCCTGAGAGAGAGACCTTGCAGTGCTGTGACTATGGACTGTGAGGTTTGGCTTACGAGGGTGAGAAAGAACTTTGTCAGGACTGTGCCAGAGGCAGTTTGTGTGAGAGGCTTGCTGCCTTCTGTCTGCCTGTGTCCTGGAAACCTGTGCAGGGTTGCTTGACGTAAAGATGGACTAGTGTGAGCAGATGGAGATGGCACAGAAAGAAAGATCTTTGGGTCGAAATTGCTGCCCGTCTGCTCACCTGCAATTGTTTGAGAGATGACAACCATTGAGATTCAGCCAGCTGGTCTGCACTGGAACAGCAGGAAGAATGTGGACACTTTGAAGGGGCCTGAATGCTTTGATCCCCCTTGGATTAACAAGTTGGTAGCCCACCTGGTTCTGTGGAATGAAGATTGGTTAGAAAGAGAGGGTCTGGGCTGGAGAGATGGCTCAGCAGTTAAGGCACTTATCTCCAGTGCCTAAGAACCCGGGTTCAATTCCCCAGTACCCACATAGGCCAGATGCACAAGGTGTTGCCTGTGTCTGAATTTCTTCTTTCTCTCTCTCTATCAGTTTCAGGATTAGGTTTGACCTCCAGTTAGAGACACCTCCCACTCAAAGGGAGGGGGTTTATAGGATTTGCCTGAAGGAGTTAACTGTCACAGTTCCAGCAATCCCACTGAGGAGAGCACTCAGGGGATTGGATTGGGGGCAGGGAGAAGGGAAACGGAGGGCACCAACACAAGGTTTGTTCATACAGTATTTCTAATTATTAACAATAAATTAATAAGAAAAAATTATCTAGGTTAATCTTTGATTACTAAAAAATGTATGGATATATGTATGAATGTGTATCAATTTACAGTGTATATTGAAGTTCAGAATTTCCCCATAAGTATTTTCCCCATAAATTTCACAGGTATGCGTGACATTGTGTTGCAGTCAGCCACAGGCCGCTGGGATGAATCTCCAAATCAGGCACAATTTTGGGGAGGAAAGTATTTATTGAACTAACAGATCCAGGGGAAGCTAAGGAAAAGGCTGGCTCCCTTTCACAGATCCAAGCAGAGACAGAGACCCAGCACCTCCAGAAAGTAACACTGTGACTCACAAAGCAACAGAATTGCCAGACTTGGGTTCTGGCTGCTGTTTTGCATATGTAACCCCAGTATTTTGCATCCAATTTAGACAGGGCCAGACCCCAGGAGGCCAGGCCAAAGTGACATCTCCACCAGCCAGAGAGATGGAGACAATTCACAATTATAATAAACCTTTGATTCTTTTGGGGGACATCTACTCAAAACTACCACACATTGTAAAGTCAATCAGCTCTACTACTTGAAATGGCTGCTTTTAAAAATACATAGTTCCAAGCCGGGAGTGGTGGCGCACGCCTTTAATCCCAGCACTCGGGAGGCAGAGGTAGGAGGATTGCTGTGAGGCCAGCCTGAGACTACTGAGTGAATTCCAGGTCAGCCTGGACTAGAGCGAGACCCTACCTTGAAAAACCAAAAAAAGAATATATAGTTCCCAAATGAAGTTTTATCACTGCTAGTTTTTCTTCCTAAAAGGTTATATAAATTTGATCAATTTCATAAGTAGGAAACTATTTTCTCGCTAGGAACTAATTTCTATAACTGGAAACATTCCTTACATTAAAAAAAATATGGAATTAGCTGGGCCTGGTGGCTCACACTTGTATTCCCAATACTTGGAAGGTAAGAGGGCTGCTAAATGAGTGAGGCCAGCCTGAGCTGAGACCCTCTCAAAAACAAACAAATACACACACACAAACCCTAACAAAACAGCAGCAAATCTATTATCTAGAGTTAGAGCTGGAAGCTCACATTTACAACCACCCTAGCCAGTAGTAGCTCAGGAATTTTGTCAGAAATCTAAGCCCACTCCTGACCTCAGGGTCCTGGTCACGCATAGCTTCTGAGATACTAGAGGTAACTTCTAGAACACAATTATCCCTACTCTTATGCTAGATAGTGAGCTGACCCAGTTCACTCTATTCTTGTCGCATCACTGACCTGGACATCTTACCGGGGCACAGCTAACCAGTCCTGTATGCCAGACCCCTCAGAGCCCTACTTCCCTTGTCTACTGCCTTCCTGGGATCTTATGTATTGTCCTTTTCCTCCTATTCCCATCTACCTAGGCCAGGCTGACCTGGAATTCACTATGTAGTCTCAGGGTAGCCTCGAACTCTTGGCAAAGTGCTGGGATTAAAGACATAAACCACCAGGGCTGGCTTTATCTATATAGATTTTTTTTTTTTTTTTCGGTTTTTCGAGGTAGGGTCTCACTCTAGCCCAGGCTGACCTGGAATTCACTATGTAGTCTCAGGGTGGCCTCGAACTCATGGTGATCCTACCTCTGCCTCCAGAATGCTAGGATTAAAGGCGTGCGCCACCATGCCCGGCTATATTCTTGATCTAGTACAAAAAGGAAATAATCAAAAGCAGATGATGGGGGGCTGGAGAGATGGCTCAGCTGTTAAGGCACTCTCATCTTTCTCTCTCTCTGTATCTCTGCTTGATAATGAATAATAAATATTTTTTAAAAAAAGCAGATGATGGGAGTTTATTTCATTTTATAATCCCAAGAGGAAGTTTTAGAATGGCAGGGAAGAAATGATAGAGCAGAAGCTGGACATCATGTCTTATCACAGCAGTTGGCAAAAAGTAGCAAGAGAAAGACCTGAGCTTAGACAAGGGGAAAGCTCAGTTATACTACCCAAAAGCCTAGTCCTAGCAATATACCTCCTCCAGTATATAAGGCTCCATCTCAAAAACTGCCACCAGATGGGGACTGAGTATTTAAAACACACGAGGCTATAGGGGGCCCATTCATTCAAACCACCATAGAGTGCCAACCCGTTTCCATCTTCTCTAATTCACTATAGAATCCAATCCAGTAATCCAATCATAACCAACAGTTCACTACAGTTGTTTTTAAAAATTTATTTTTATTTATTTGCAAGGAGAGAGAGAATACAGGTACACCAGGGTCTCTAGCTGTTGCTAATGAACTCTTTGTGCAGCTGGCTTTAAGTGGGTACTGGGGAATTGAACCCAGGTCATTAGACTTTACAGGCAAGCACCTTGACCTCTCAGCCATCTTTCTGGCCCTTAAGTTTTCTTATTAAGGTCACTACTGACCTTCATGTTGCTACATTCAGAATCCAAGGGTCAGTTCTCAGAAATCTATCTGCTAGCAGGATGTTATGCAATTGACTACAATCTTTTCTTTAAATTTCTTTCTTTCCTTGGCTTCCAGGACATCACCATGGAAGCAAATCTCTGGGTATGTGAGGGATTTCCTAGGTAAGGTTATTTGAAATGGGAAGACCCACTGTAAATGTGGGTGGCACCATTTCATGGGCTGGGGACCTAGACTGAATCGAGAGTGGGCTAGCTGAGCAAGCCTCTCTCTCTGCTTCCTGACATGGAATACAGTGTGACTAGCTGCTCTTGCTGTCATAACTGCCCCACCCCCATAATGGACTGCATCTGCTTGAACTCTAAAAATAAACCCATCTTTCTTAAGTTGTTTTTCCTCAGGTATTTTTGTTCCAGCAACAAGTAACTAATACATTTTTTTCCCTCCCCTTTCTATATACAACTGTCAACAAACCGTACCATTTCTGCCTTCAAAATACATCAGGAGGGCTGAAGAGACGACCTAGTGGTTAAGGCGTTTGCCTGCAATGCAGAAGGACCAGAGTTCGATTCCCCAGTGCCCATATAAAGCCAGATGCACAAGAGGGCACATGTGTCTGGAGTTCATTTGCAGTGGCTGGAGGCCCTAATGCGCCCATTCTCTCTCTCTCTGTCTGCCTCTTTCTCTCTCTCTCAAATAAATAAATAAAATAAAAAACATCAGGAATCAGACTACTTCTGACCAGGGAACTATTCTCACATTGCTTTTATCCTCAATCTCTTTTTCTTTTTTTTTTTTTTTTGGTGGTGGTGGTGGTGGGGGCTGACCTGGCATTCACTATGTAGTCTCAGGCTAGCCTCAAACTCACTGCGATTCTCCTACCTCTGCCTTCCGAGTGCTGAGACTAAAGGTATGCGCCACCATGCCCGGCTTTTGCTTGTTTCTGAGACAGGGTCTCCTGCCCACAATCATTTCTTGCCATTGGCCCCTATTCATTCAAGCTCCTCTCACCACAGCAGGAAGGATATCTTATTTAAATGGTAAATCACCTTTTATTTAAAATCTTTTCACTTGAAATCAAGGAAAGTATTAACACTGGCCTACAGGCCCTCAAGGATCTACCTGGGTCCCTCTCCTCTTCAATATCAAGTCCATCTTGCTTCTCCTCTCCTTTGCAATAGTATACCATCCAGGCTGCCCTATGAACCCCAGAACTGGTAACTTCCTGTCAGCAGCATTGGGAGACACAGCTCCATACATCCTGAGGCACTTTCTTCAGGTACTTCTACTCAGTTGAAGACAGGATTCCTTGACCTTGAGGCAGAATAGAATTTTAGGACCATTCTGTATAAGACAAAATTAGAGTTGATTAAGAAGAGATTTTAATGCAGACTTCCATACAGGGAGGGAAAAGGACAGACAGTACACATGGAAGAATGAATGCAGCCTTCAACACACAAATGTGAGTGTCCTAAAAATAACGATAGATATGATTTTTCGTGGCTTCTGAAGTTACATCTCTAATGGTTACTAGAGAACCTCCCCCCTTCCTTCCAAGTAATCATAGGGTGATTCCTGAGGTATATCGGGAGTACAGGCTGATAAAGCCGTAGGTCACAAGGGTCAAAGTAATCCTTACTCTACTAGATCACTGGGGAGTTAGGACACATGTTTTGAGTGTAAACAAAGTTCTTGATTTTTGTGATTCTCAGAAAGTTACAGGTTTACAGCTGGGAAAGGAATAAGGTTAAAATCAAAAGGTCACATGCTTATGTGACTTATCCATGTCTCATTGCTAGTTTAGCATTCTTATTTGAAATATCTCTACATAGACAATCTTCACAGTAAATTATGCTATGTTGAAATGCTCATCTCTCAGATGATGAGACTTCAGCCATACTCTGGGGTGAGGGACTCCTTTCCTTTCCTTTGTTCTTTTAATTTCCTGTCTTCTTTTAAAAGTATTTTTAGCTGGATGTGGTGGCACATGCCTTTAATCCCAGCACTCAGGAGGTAGAGTTAGGAGGTGCTGTAAATTTGGGGTCACCCTGAAACTACATAGTTAATTCCAGGTCAGCCTGGGCTAGAGTGAGACCCTACCTCGAAAACCAAAAGCCAAAATAAAACGAGAGAACTTTTGGCTAGAGAAGTTTCTCTTTTTCAGGTGGTGGTGACCATTGGGATAACGAAAAACATGCCATAGTGCTGAGAAGAAGTGACAGTGGAGTGTTCAGCACTGGGACATCTCTATCACACTTCCCGAGGCTCAAGGTCTATTGTGGAAGAGGTGGCGGAAAGATTGTAAAAGCCAAACTTCCAGACATAAAATGGTCTTGATATTCATGAGTTCTCAGTGCCTGATAAATACCTACACAAAATGTGAGGAACAGATGACACCAAAACAAAACAGACTAGTTGAGAGAGGGAAGAGATATGAGGGAGGGAGAAGGAGGGAATCAGGATGGTTTATCGTCTATAATTATGGAAGCTATCAATAAAAAAGTTAGAAACAGGAAAAAAAGATTAAAAAAAGCGAGAGAAAAAGAGAGAGAGAGGAGAGGGAGAGAGAGGAGAGGGAGAGACGGAGAGACAGACAAACAGAAAGTGTGGGTCCACCAAGGCCTCACGGCTGCAAACAAACTCCAGACACCTGCGCCATGTTGAGCCTCTGGCTTTCCACGGATAATGGGGAGTTGAACCCAGGCCGGCAGGTTTGCAAGCAAGCAACTTTAACCACCATCTCCCAGCATCTTCTTATCCCGCCTGATTTCCATATAGAACACACACTTCCCTCCCATTCTCCAAGGTCACCTGTGTGCAGACAGGCACGGTGACAGGCCCTGCACAGTCCTATGCAGGAGGCAGGAGGATTTCCTGGGTTCAGAAACTGAAGCCCAATTTAAAGCTTGGCTAATTTTGCCTCCAGTGCAAATTCCTTAATTCTTCTCCAAAAATGCCCTTCCTATTAATACACATTAAAAGACAGGCAAAGTCAGCAATACCGTAGCAACACAGGGCTAAGTAAATTTTGAATTTTGCTTAATTGTCAATCTTGACAGGCCAGGCTGGATTCCTCAGCGCACAAAGTGTCACATGCATCTGGAGTTTGTCAAATAAATAGGAAACAAACAAACAAAACAAAACAAAACCCACAACATTTCAGCTGCTAGTCAAATAGGATGGGACATAATTTTACCATGGAAAGTTACTGTATTGGCGATTGTTACATATGACAGATGGCATTTGTCACATTATTTTACGGACAGCATCCGCTTCTGCACTGATTTACTTACACCTCGTTTCTGGACACCTTTCGATTCCTTCCACGTGTGCTTATCAGTGTCCAACGGGTCCAGCGGACGCGGAAGTGGATGGAAGGTGGGACAGTCATGACCATTTCCACGCGTGGACACTGAAACAGACATTTCCCGGGACGGCGAACCCGGCCGCGCACGTTCCCAGCCCCGGGCGCTGGGAGTCAGCGTTCGAGGGTCGGGAGGACGCGCCGTCTCCAGTGGATTCCCGGAGCGGACGCCCTCGCTCACCAGCTTCGCTTCGGAACCACGCTGGGGACGTCAGAGAACCTTCCAGAGACTTCGGAACCCGCCGCGACGCGCACACGTCCCACGGCGGGCGCGGGTGAGGGGCAGGCGGGACCGTCCCGCGCGGGGCCCGGTCTAGCGCGCAGGCGCGCGGCGGTTCAGACCGTTACCGCCCCCGACTTTTGAACTGGTTCAAACTCGGCTCGGCGTCCGCCGGCCCCTCCCCCGCCTCCGGGCAACTCCTCGCCGCCGGTTCCCGCCAAGAGCCGCCGGCGCGCCGTCCCGCCCTCTGGCCGGTTCCCGCCACCGCCGCCCCCGTCCCCCGCCCGCAGCGGGCGCGAGGTCCGCCGGGAGTGCCCGTCCTCTCCGGCCTGGACGCCGCCTTCCCGGGAGGAAGAACAAAGAGACGGTGGCCAGGCGAGCGCGGCGCCTCCGCTCGGCTAGCCGCGTCCCTCAGCCCGACGCCCCGCCGCTCAGCCGCGCACGCGCCGCGGCCCGCGAGCCGCGAGCTCCCTCTGCGTGGGGCCGGCTCGACGCCCCGCCGCCCGTCGGGCTCTATGATTGGATGGGCGCCTTCTCGGATCCCGCCAATCCGAGCGGCGCTTGATTGTACCGGGGGGGCCGAATAAAAGCGATGGCGATTGGGCTGCCGCGTTTGGCGCTCGGTCCGGTCGCGTCCGACACCCAGTGGGACACCGCAGGCGGCGGGAGCCCCGGCGGCGGCGGCGGCGCGCGGGAGCGGCGCGGGCTGGCGCGCGGGACGGAGGTAAGGCGCGCTGCGTGCGGGCGACCCGCTGGGGCTCGGAGCGGGGCGCCATTCGGGGCGGTGGGGACCGCGGACCTCCGCGCGGGTGCCGGGCGAGTCTCCGGCGTGGCCCCGGCGGGGCTCACCCCGGGGCCGGGGTGGGCGCGGGTGCCGCTTCTGTAGGTGTGGGGGGAGCGCGAGGGGCGACCCCTCCCTCGGGAGGGCCTGGAGGTGGGGGCGCCGGCCGACACGACCCCACGAGTGGGCAGCGTCGATCCCCCCTCCGCGATTGCGACGCGGGCCGGGGTGGGGGGCGGGGGCCGGCGAGGGGCTCCTGTCCCGGCGCCCGATCCCGCCGGGGCCGGGTCTCGGGGCGTTCTGGTGGCCGGTCCGGGTGGGCAGCCCGAGCCTCCAGTCTGCTTTCTTTGTGTGGCGGGGCGGCGCGAGCGCCCGGGTGGGACGGGACAGACGGACCCAAGTTGGTGGGACCGAGCCGAGCTCGAGTCCGCACTCAGACAAAGGACGACTGTGTCGGCCGAGGAGGGAAGACGCGACCCTCGGGGTTCCCGCCGCGCCGGGCGAGGGCGTGGGGAGGCGCGGCGCGCGCGGGTGGGCCGGGCCGGGTCGTCCGGGCCCTGCTGCGCGGGACTGCGTGCGCGACGTGGGAACTCCAGCGGCTGACATTTCCCCGGGAGCAGCCCCTTCCCTCCCTCCCGGGTCCTCCCCGGCTTTGTGCTAAGTTCCCCGCGAAGAGCCGACTCCTCCCCCTCGGGGTGCTTTCCGCCGAGTTCCCGCTTCTTTGTGCGCCCCAGCACCTCTGGGGGTCGGGCCGCGCGCGGGGCCACTTTCTGGAAACGGGAGGACGCCTGAAACACAGGCTTTCAGAAAACTTGGTGAAACGCCCGCCTCGTGAGTTCCACTTTCTAAAGAATCGTAATCTTAAAAATAAATAAATAAACGATGGGCTGTTTTGGCCAACTTGTGTGATACATCTGAGAATAGCGACAGGTGCTAACGAATTCAACTGATATTTGATTTCGGGATTATTCCCTAAATCTCCAGAGGTTGACTGAGGAAGAGAGATGATAGACCTCAATGGAAATCAAGCGCCTGCCACAAATGAGGGTTTAGACTATAGACTTGCCAATTGCTTACTAATTGGTCTTGTTTTCCGTGAACAATGGCTTTGGTGAATCAGACAAGACTGATGTAGAAATGTTTGATGCCTAAGAAATTTGAATGGCCACAGTTCCACGAAACTTCCTTTGTTTATCACACTGGATCTGTAAAATTTAAATGCATTTGGAAATAAAAAAATGTGTTTTTTAGAATATTTCATCATAGTGCTTTCTAGGTTTTGAGAAGGTCTTCATCAGGTTAATTTTAATGTCATACGAAACATTTGAAAAATCTTAGTTACTATTGCTGGTATAGTTTATACTTTTATCGATTTCTGAATTTTTCCATTGCTTTGCACTCACAAAATTTGGCAACTAATTTATGTTTAGGAATAAAATTCAGAATAAGCGTGATAATTGTTGATTCATAATATGAAAGAAAATGAAAATATTTAGGTCTTAATTTCTTGTTCATGGTATCTAAAGTTAGGAATACATTGTATTCTAGTTTTAGATAAAGAGAATGCTGTTTTCCTTGTGTGCTGGAAAATGAGATGTTTAAAGTCCCAGAAACACTTGGAAAAATTATATCTTAAATTCTTTATTTTGGTAGAAGTGAATATGTTATAAAAACAAAAGAAGTTAGGCAAACAGACTCTTCTGATTGCGTTGTTGCATCTGATGAATCCCTCACGTACATCTGCCAACTTGCGGTTTTCTGCCCATGGAGACAAAGAAATGCAGTGTGAAAATCTCTATTGTACCTGTTCAGGTGCTGCTGTCAGTGCTGAGATTGTAAAATACCACTTACATTTATGTTGGCCACTAATAACTATGCATTTAAAAATACTGCTGATAATCTCACTATTAAAAGGCGAGGGGTTGGGGGTAGTTTTGGTAGAAATTTGGGTACTTAAGATTTAAAATTTCTAATTTTGCCCTGATGTACTCTCCTTAGTTGATATTTGCTATCTTATGCTTGCCAAAAGATATTCTTAAAAAACATGTCGTTGAGGAATTGGTTGAAATTTTTGCTTTAAATGTTTTGTAAAATTGAGAATATATTTAGGCAGTTTAGTAGTGATAGAAAAGGAAAACACTTGTTGATTCACTGTAGATGGAAAAATATCCTTTTTGTTTTTGGCTTTGTCTTGCATAGACACATACGTTTTCGGATATTTTTCAAATCCTGGAATTTTAAGGATATGTTCCAAGCTCTGAGGTGGCATGCGCAAGAAGTTTAGATTTCTCATTAGCCTTTAGGAAAGTTGGTTTGCTTTTTAAAAAGACCTATGAGGAAAGAGCCTCTGACACAATGAATTTTGGACAAATTAGAAATGATTTGTGAGTTAGCTTTAAAGTCTATGTCAGTGTAAAAGGTAAAAATTTTTTTCTGTTAATTCCAAAGTTTTAATGTGGGTTGGAGAAATCTTTATGGTGAAGGAATAATTCATTAAATTCAGAAAAAGGTTCATCAAATATTGTGGTTATTTAACTTTCTTAAGGCCTCTGAATTCCCAGGCATGCTTGTGTTCCTATGGGGCTTTGTTCCTACTTTTTTATAGCTTGTATCAAATTGATTACAATTTGATACAAGCTATAAAAAACCTCTCCCTCTCATAAGTGCCTTGAGGCAGAGGTTCTGCCTTATTTTTCTTTATATACCTGGAAACCAGGTTAGTAGTTTCTAGAAAATATTTTAATTGAATGAGTTAATAAGAAAATAGGAAAGATACAGTGAAATAATTTGACAAAGACAACTGTGAAGCCAACCTCCAGTCTATGCAGTCTAGGCTAGAACTGGTGACTTTTCTACCTCAGCTCCTCGAGTGTTGGGATTACAAGTGGCTACTAACATTTCATAAGGGATATTAGAAAGTTTTAGCTCCCTGAAAGCTAGTTATTAACAGAGAGGAATAATTGTCAAGATAATTGGTGTTTTTCCTAACCATAATGTTCTGTGATATTGAAATTAGATATTCTTTAGGTAAAACTAGTGGTATTCCTATTTGATAGTTCAGACAATTTGTAGTATCTGCTTAATTTGATGTTGATATTGAACCTTGTATAAAAATGCAATGAAGTGAAGAGCTGTAGAGGGAAGCTCCTTTTCTAGTTTGTATGTGTGAGTGTGGGTGTGTATGCCACAGTGTGCACTGGATGGTCAGAGGACAGCTTCTGGTTTCAGTCCTCTACCTCATTGTGGGGCTGTTTGTTCACCTCTGTTCACTAGGCTATCTGTAGCCCTGGTTGGGCAGGTAAACTCTAGACAGTCCTGCCTTAGACTGAGTCCTGGGATTATAGGCATGCCCCTTTACACCTGCTTTTCTCCTTCCCTCTCCTTGAGGATTGAAGCCCCCCCCCCCCACATGTCACCCTTTTACTCCTGAGCCATCTCCCAGCTCTATTCATTTTTTTAAAATGGTAAATTGGGCATGATGGTCCACACCTTTAATCTCAGTGCTCAGGAGGCTGAGGTAGGAGGATCCCTGTGAAGTTTGAGGCCAACCTGGGGACTACAGAGTGACTTCCAGGTCAGCCTGGGCTACAGTGAGATCCTACCTAGAAAAAACAAAATTAGTATGAATTTATACTAGTAGATATAATAGTATCTCGAAGGTTGTAGCTGATAAATTTCTAAAATGGTTGCACAGTTCCATATCTTGTCAGCATACCACTATGTGGTGCAAAAATACAACAAAAATGAAATGAGAAAAAGAATTACTACCCAGGCATGATGGTATACACCTTTAATTTGAGAGACTGAGGTAGGAGGATGACCATGAGTCTTTGAGGTCAGCCTGGGGCTACAGAGTGAGTTCCTGGTCAGCACCCTGAGTCTGCCTCAAAAAAAAAAAAAAAAGAATTACTACAGAATGAAGTCAAATACTATATTAATGAAGTTTTGGTCAATGATACCATGTATATTTAATATTATTTAATATTATAATATTAAAATGCCTACTAGGCAGATGTTGTAAAATCTCAGGTGCTTTATTTTCAGTTCTTACTACCCTCACCTATCATCAGATGAAAGAAAAAAGTAGAGGGGCTGCATATAGTCAAAGATTGTGACATAAGAGTACTGAGATGTGGGCATGCCACATAACCCAGAGGATTCTAGTCACTGACTGAAACAATTTTTTGTGTGTGATGGGGGGGGGGGTTGAGGCAGGGTCTCACTGTAGCCCAGGCTGACCTAGAATTCATCACTTGTACTCACAGCAATTCTTCTACCTCGGTCTCCCCAAGGGCTGGGACTAAAGGTATTGAGTCACTACACCTGGGTTTATTTTTTTTACACCCCACCCCCCCCCGGCAGGGTCTCTCACTCTAGCCCAGGCTGACCTGGAACTCTGTAGTTCTAGGCTGGCTTCAAACTCACAGCAATCCTCTCACTTGTGCCTCCCGAGTGCTGAGATTAAAGGTGAGTGCCACAATGCCCGGCTAGATCAGCAATTTTAATGGGTTTTGAGGATCAAGTTCAGGTCCTCATGCTTGTTCACTGACTGAGCTATCTCCCCAGGTCCCTGAAGTAACTTTTTATGGATCTGAGGATGTAATTCAGTTGATAGAATGCTCACCTAGTACCCCAGCACCCTATATAACCAGGCGTTGTGGCATATTACTGTAATCCCAGCACTTGGGAGGTAGAGTCAGGTGGATCTCTTGAATTTAAGGGATATGAGCAACTTCAGATTTTGGTAACTGAGGGAAGGTCCTATAATTTACCCTTTTCCTGATATGAACATTTAAAAACTAATACAAGGGGCTGGGGAGTTTCCTCAGTGGTTAAGAGCATTTTCTGCTTAAGCATGAGGTCTCTTGGACTGAAGACAATCAAGTTCAACTCTGTAGAATCTACATAAAAAGCTGGGCATGAGTACACATGCTTGTAACCCCTGTCCATGGAGATAGAGACCAGAGATTTTGTGGCTTGCTGATATATAGCAGCTGCAGGTTGAGGAGAGACCCCATCTTAAGGAAATAAGTAGATGGCTGATAAGGGGGCACCTGACCTTCTCCTTTGGCCTCTGCACATGTTCAAAACCACATACCACACCACACAAACAAGTGGATAAAAGTCCCCATAGTTTTTATCAATCTCATTGATGTTCAAACATTCCCATGGTTGCAGGTCTTGTAACTGAGCTGTAATACCAAAAAAAGATCATAATGGCACAAAATTAACATTCACATTGCAAAAGATGGCATTGGGCATAATAAACATTGAGCCAATACAAGTTTAAAACAACAGGGCCAACATCAAACTCTGAACTCCAAGTTCAACAACTCTAACCAGTGATGAGTCTCTGGAATTCCAATTCCTGCTGCTCCAGTTTAGCTACTCACAGTCTCAGATAACTTCATCCCGTGCTGGTCGCTCTCCATGGCAGCCACATAGTCCTTATATCTCCACTTGGGTCTCCACTGCAACCCATGGTTCATCCTCATGGCTCCATTGGGCCTTCACACAAGGTCTCCAACAAGCCTGCTTCAAGCTGCCCATGGCCATTTCCAAAGGGGGGGGGAAACAGGTTGCAAATCCAGTGACCCTCACTCTTACTCATGTTCCTCCATTTGTTATACTCCATAGTGTAACAGGTGGGCTACCAGTTTGTTAATCCAAGGAGGGGGGAATAAATCTGACTTTGAAGAGCAGGACACTCCTTCAGCATTCAGGTCCCTTACTTCCAGAGTTCCCATTTTTCCTACTATCCTAAAGCAGATTACCTGGCCTGATCTCAATGGTTATCATCTCTAAAACAATTGCAGCTGAATGGGCAGCAGTTTCAGCCCAGAGATTTCATTTCCTTCTGTGCCTCCGTCTGCTCACACCAGCCCGCTTCTGTGCAAGGCAACCCTTCACAAGTTCTCAGGACACAGGCAGGCAGAATGCAGCAAACCTCTCACCCTCGTGAGCTGAATCTCACAGTCCATAGTTCTTACTTGCATTCAGGTATTTTGAACCAGAATCCAACAAGCTGTACTTGTAGCACTGCAAAGCATCTCTTAAAATGAGGTTTCATATCCTTTCACATTCCTCCTGCAAATCAGTTCCAAAAGGCCAAACCCACAGAATCAGTTCTAGAAGCAATGATTCTACTCCTCAGTACCAATTTAACTGTTGAGGTTAGTTTGTTGTGACAGCCAAACATCAGATTGTGGGAGGAGTTTATTTTGAGTTGCACATTTGAGGGGAAGCTCCATGATGGCAGGGAAAATGACAACATGGGTAGAAGGTGGACATTACCTTCTGGCCAACATCAGGTGGTCAATAGCAGCAGGAGAGTGCCAAACACTGGCAAGGGGAAGCTGGCTAGAACACCCAAAAACCCACCCCCAACAACACATCTCCAACAAGGTTCCAATTCCAAAATTACCGACAGCTGGGGATCAACATTCAGAACACATAAGTTTATGGGGGACATCTGGATCAAACCACCACACATGACAAGTACTTTATCCACAGAGTTTTCTCTTCAATCCCTTATGTTTGTTTGCTTATTTATTTGTTTGTTTGTTTATTTGCAAGTACAGAGAAGAGAGACAAACAATTGGTGTGCTAGACCCTCCAGCCATTACAAACTCCAGATGCATGCATCACCCTATGCATCTGGCCTAATGTGGGCACTGGGGAGCTGAATTTGGGTGGTCAGGCTCTGCAGGCAAGTGCTGAGCCCTGCCATTGCTCCAGTACTCTATTCAGTAGACATTTTAAACAGATGTAAGTAAAACATGTGCCTTTTTTTATTATACTAATCCCTATGCACACACATTTAGAGTGGTATTTTTGTAATTATTAAAGCATATCAACTCTTGAAAACAATAGTGGTACAAAGTAACTAAAAATCACTTATCAAACTTCATGCCAGGTATAATTCTAAGAGTCTCACATGAATTAATTCCTTTAGTCTTCACAGTCACTTTAATGGATGTTAGCATTAGGATCACTGATGTACAGGTAGAAAATCTTAGGCAGCAAGAGAGTAACAAATACCCCAGGCACAAATTGAAGGTTCAGAATGAAAACCCAAGCACCCACCTTATCGTATATGCAGAAATGCAGGTATTTGTAGTTGAGTGAAACAAAAATCATCTTATATTTTACTTTTAATCTTTTACTTTACCCTTTTCATCTTGTAGTCCAGTGAGCTTAGACATTAACACCCCTGTGTCTTCCACACAGATTTTGAGCCCCTGATCTACTTTTTAAAGATCTATTTTTTAAAAAGTACCTTTATTTACTTGCTAAAGAGAGAGAGATAGAGAGAATGTGGGTTCGCCAGGGCCTCCAGCCACTGGGTACAGACTCCAGATACATGCACCACTGTGCATCTGGCTTTATGTTGGTACTGGGGAATTGAACCCCGGGTCCTTAGACTTTTTAGGCAAGTGCCTTAACCACTGATCCATCTCTCCAGCCCTCATTATCTATTTTTTTTTTAAATATATATTTATTGTCCATAATGAGTTACATTATTTAGTGGGAAAACCATGCGTTGTTATCCCGAATTCCCCAATCCCCTCATTATCTATTTTTAAGCTTGTTTTTCATACCTGATTATATTGCTGTATAATAGCTACTAAGAATATTGTTGAGCTTTTTTTTTTTGGGGGGGGTTTGTTTTGTTTTGTTTTTTTGAGGTAGGGTCTCACTCTAGTCCAGGCTGACCTGGAATTCACTATGTAGTCTCAGGGTGGCCTTGAACTCATGGTGATCCTCCTACCTCTGCCTTCCAAGTGCTGGGATTAAAAGTGTGCGCCACCACGCCCGGCTTGTTGAGCTTTTTAATTTATGTGTATCAGCAAATGTTCATGTGACTTAAATGTTTATTGCTACAGAAATGCCAGATGGGTGTGGCAGTTGTCCTGGAGGGTAGAGACAGGATTCCCAAGGCATGCTGTCTACAGAGCTTGGCAGACACCATGAGCCCAGGGTTCAAGTGAAAGACTCTGCCTCAGGAAAAATAAAGTGGAGAGTTATTGAGAAAGATAGCTGATGTCAACCTCTGAAAACACCAGACTATTAGATGTCCAACAAAACTAGGAGCCCAGTTTAGTTAGTAATTTTTCAGTTTTATTTTTTGTTTTTTTCGAGGTAGGGTCTTGCTTCTAGCCCAGGCTGACCTGGAATTCACTACGTAGTCTCAGGATGGTCTTGGGACTCACCACAGTCCTTCTACCTTTGCCTCCCAAGTGCAGGAATTAAAGGCGTGTGCCACCACGCCTGGCTCTTTTTTTTTTTTAAAGATGTCTTTATAACAGAAATGGTGGCCTTCTAGACACCATGTTGAGCTCAAACTCACTCTTTGCTGGGAGAACAATGTGATCTCTGTGGAGAATACAGTACTGTAGAATCTGTTCCCCTGTTGTTTTTCAACAAAAATACATTTCCTATCATTCAGCTAAAATTGCTAAATTACCATAATTTTGTGTACCTTTTAACTTTTTTGGTGCTGTGTATTGAATGTAGGGCCTTGCATTCACTAGGTATGTACTCTTAACAGTGAGTTATGTCCCCAGCCCTTGTTTTGAGACAGAGTCTCAGGCTGGGCTTGAAGTTACAATTTTAGCCCAGGCTGACTTTGAGTTTGGGACCCTCCTGACTCAGCTTCTGAGTGCTTGGACCACAAGCACACACCATCACCCCAGGCTACATGTATGATCTTTATTTTTTCCTGTTATTTTTCTCCTCTTAGTCAATGTCATATCTTTTTCCTAGACAAACACAAATGCTGTACTTTACACTTTCTCATCTGCAGTAGTCCACCGTGTCTTCCACACAAGCTTTTGAGCCCTCCTGATAATCTGATTTTTCTTTCATTTCTAGTGCTGGGGATTGAACCCAGAGCTCTTGCCCAGCTCAGTATACCCAATAAGTTCTTAATCTGTTTGCTTTTTTCCTTTGAGACAGGGTTTTAATATATAGCCTATCCTTGAACTTGTGATCTTGTTCAGCCTGTGGTGCTCGGATTACAGGTGTGTGTCACCTGGTTAATCAAGTCTTTTTTTTTTTTTTGTTTTTATTTTTATTTTTTCAAGGCAGGGTCTCATTCTAGCCCAGACTGATCTGGAACTCACGCTATAGCCCCAGGCTGACCTCAAGGCAGTCCTCCTACCTTAACCTAAAGGGACTTCAAGGTGCCACAAAACCCAGCTGATACAGTTGTGTTGACTAATTGATAATACCCCATTCCCAACTTTCCCCAAGTATATCAATAGAAGCTTCAGACATTTCTTTTAGTAGTTTTTGTAGGTCATTTGGATGGACATGAGTGAGCTTACATGCTTGCAGGCTTGTACCTGTTGTATATGCACATGGAACCATCTGGTTCCACGTGGAGGATGCCAGGTGTCTTCCTCTGTTGCCTGCTCTTTTGCCTTCTTCCTTGAGGTTCTTATTTAACCTGGAACTCTTTAGTTTTTGGCCAGACTGGCTGCCCAGTGAGCCCAGGATGCTCCTATCTCTGCTGCTATCAGTGCTGGGTTATGGGCGTGCCTGGCCTTTTAATGTGAGTGCTGGGGATTAAATTCAAGTCCTCATGCTTTGTGTGGCCCTACATTGCTTTTTTGTTTCTGTGTTTTTTTTCAAGGCAGGATCTCACTCTAGCTCAGGCTGACTTTGAACTCACTCTGTAGCCCCAGGCTGGCCTCAATTTACAGCAATAATCCTACCTCAGCCTCCCAAGTACTGGGATTAAAGGTGTGCCAGGCTTGGCTTTTTTTGTTTGTGTGTTTTGTTTAAACTTTGAAAGATATATTTATTATTTTGAGAGAGACAGAAAGAGAAAGGAGCAGACAACTGCAAACTCCAGACACATGTGCCAATTTGTGAATCTAGCTTTATATGGGTACTGGGAATTGAACCCAGGCCGTCAGGCTTTGCAAACAAACATCTTTAACTGCTGAGCCATCTCCCCTGTCCTGTTTAACATTTTATTGGCACCTCCATATATATTTACAATACACCTTGTTCATAATTTCCACCGTCCTCATTTGTTCCCCCTTGTCTATGCCCCCTCCCATGAATCCTTTCTTTCTAGTCCTTGTGTAGGAAGCACCAGCCACTGTGATGCGAGGTCATGAATGCCGTGGCCATGGAAGACAGCACTGCCAAGCACTCCTCCTTCCTCCTACCACACTCTTCTGCAATGGTCCCTGAGCGCTGAAGATGTCTCAGTGCTAAACACCGTCTCTTCTCAACACTTTGATGAGTTTTTAAACAATGTTATTTATTTATGTATTTGCAAACAGAGAGAGGGCGCACCAGGGCCTCCAGCCATTGCACATGAACTCCAGATGTATGTGCCACCTTCTGCATCTGGCTTTACATGGGTTTAGGGGAGTTGAACCTGGGATGTTAGGCTTTGCAGGTGAGCACCTTAACCACTGAGTCATCTCTCCAAGCCCACTCTGATGAGTTTTGAGTTTCTCCTATGGTCATCATCTTTGGAAAAGAGAAGCTTTTCTAACCAAAAGATTGAAAGTAGGACTAGAGAGATGGTTCAGCAGTTAAAGGCACTTGCTTGCAAAGCCTGTTACCCAGGTTTGATTCCCTAGCACTCATGTGCCCCAAGTGCACATGGATCTGGGGTTCATTCACAGTGGCAAGAGGCCTTGTTGTGCCCATATTTTCTCCTCTCTCCTCTCCTCTCATTATGATTATATGAGGTACGTATGTACTATTAAATAGGGGGTGTGTGCTGGATATAAAACCACGACCTTTTACATCTAAAGCACAAAGGTATGAAAGTGGCAAATGGGGATATGAACCCAAGTAGTCTGATTTAGAATTTGCTCTTAAATGTGTGCCTAAGACTGTATATAGACCTTTGAATTAATAGGCCTGAATGCCATCGAGTTGGTTTATTTGAAGTTCACAGTTCTGTCACCTCCATTTCTGCATTGTCCATAACAAGTATGGCTGCTCAAGGAGCATTCCTTTTTGTGGAGCTAGAACCTGGCCTTTTTGTCATGTATTAATACTTTGTCATCTATATGTCTTGTTGTTTTTTGTGTTTTGCATATCCTTCCTTACAAGACATTATTTACCATTTTTACTTTTTTATTTACCAATTTTACTTTTCAGAATATTAAAGTAATAGATTTTTATTTAAATAAAAATATTTTTTGATTTATTTGCAAGGAGAGAGAGAAAGAGAATGAACATGGGAGTGCCAGGGCCTCTTGCCATTACATAAGCCACTTTGTGTATATGGCTTTCCATGGGTCCTAGGGAATTGAATCCAGGCTGTAAGGCTTTGTAAGCAAATGCTATAACTGCTGAGCCATCTCTGCAGCCTAAAGTAATGGATTTGGGACCAGAGAGATGGCTCAGTAGTAAGTGCTTGCTGCAGCTATACAAACATGTAACCCCAACACCAAGTCCAGAGACAGGAGAATTGTGGGGGCTCGTTGTTCAGCCAGTGTAGCCCCAAAACTGGTAAGCTCCAGGTCCAGTGAGAGACTGGCTCAAGGGAATAGGCAGAGAAAGAAGAACCTCCTTTGGCTTCTGCATGTACACACGCACACAAAGGGTGCGGTTTAAATGAGACTAACAGGGAAAGACATTGAGAATATTGTAACCCTATTACACTTAAGTGTGGGGGGTGTGGAGTTGATCTTATTTAGCCTTTATTCAACTAAGTCATAGTTAATGCTATTAATTTTTATTTTTGTGTTTGGTTCTATGTGGGTACTGGAGAATGGAACTGGACCAGTAAGTAGGCTTTGCAAGCAACCACTTTGAATCTCTGAGCCATCTCTGTAGCCTACAATTGTTATTTTTAAAAAGATATTTTTATTTATTTGTAAGCAGAGAGAGAGAGAGAGAGAGAGAGAGAGAGAGAGAGAGAGAGAGAGAGAGAGGGGAATGAGCTGACCACAGCCTCTTTTTTTTTTTTTTAAATATTTTATTTATTCATTTTCAAGCAGAGAGAGAGAGAGAGAGAGAGAGAGAGAGAGAGAGAGAGAGAGAGAACACCAGGGCCGCCACCTTGTGGGTCTGGCTTATGTGGGTCCTGGGGAATTGAACCCGGGGCCTTAGGCACTGGAGGCAAGTGCCTTAACCGCTGAGCCATCTCTCCAGCCCTGACCACAGCCTCTTGCCACTGCGATCAAACTTCAGATGCATGAGCCACTTTGTGCTTCTGGTTTTATGTGGGTACTGGGGAATTAAACCCTGGCTGTCAGGCTTTGCAAACAAGTGCCTTTAACCATTGAGCCGTCTCCATAGCCCATCTTATTTCTAAATTTTACATTATTATTTGCATGTATGTATTTGTGTGTATTTGTGCATGTGTTTATGTATGAGCATGTCAGGATCTTTTGCCACTACAAATGGCATTTATGCTTGTCTGGAGTAACAACAGCTACTGTGAGATCATGAGTCTATGGGCTTCTTCGTGTGTCTGGAACACAGTGTTCCAAAACACTGGCAAGCGGAAGTTGGCTATAACCCCCATAAACCTGTCCCCAACAACACACCTCCAACAAGGTTCCAATTACAAAATTGCCATTAGCTGGGGATGAAGCATTCAGAACACATAAGTTTATGGGGGACACCTGAATCAAACTACACATTCTGCCCCTGGCCCCCCTTAAACTGATAACCATACATAATGTAATATGCAATGCATTTAGTCCAACTTTAAAAGTACCCATAGTTTTTCATTACTCCCAATGGGATTCAAACACCCCCATAATCTAAGGTCTTTAACTGATCTGTAAGACCAAACAACAACAAAAACCAACCATAATGGCACAGAATAAATATTCACACTGCAAAAGATGGCATTGGAAAAAAAAAAGATGGCATTGGGCATAGCAAGGACAGATTGAACCGATCAAGATACAAAGCAAACAGGGCAAAGAAACTCTTAACTCCAAGTCTGATAATTCTAACAAGTGATGGGTCTCTAGAGTTCCAGTCCACCCTTCCAGCCCGCTACTCAAATAATTAAAACCCCAAATAATTTCATCTAGTGCCAGCAGCTCTCCTTGGCAGCCATCACACAGTCCTGGCATTTCTACTGGGTCTCCATTGTGACCCACCATTCATCCTCATGACTCTGTTTGGCTTCCACACATGACCTCCAACAAACCTGCTTTACACTGCCCATGGCCATTTCCAAAAAACAAAACCGTTTTGCAAATCCAATGACCCCTCTCTTTCTTGCATTTGTTATACCCTATAGTACCAGGTTGGCCACCAGTTTGTTAATTTTGGGGGAGGGAGAAATAAAGCCAACTTTGAAGAGCAGGAAAACTTCAACACTCAGTCTTCCTACTTCAAAAGAGTCCAAGCTGGGCGTGGTATCACACCTCTTTAATCCCAGCACTGGGGAGGCAGAGATAGGAATTGGCAGGCAGTGAGTTTGAGGCCAGCCTGAGACTCCATAGACTTCAAGGTCAGCCAGGGCTAGAGTGAGATCCTACCTCAGAAAACCAAAAACAAATAAATAAATAACAGATTCTGCATTCTTCCTGCTGTACCAATGCAGACCACCTGCCCAATCTCAATGGTTGTAATCTCTAAACAATTGCAGCTGAATGGCAACAGTTTTGGCCCAGAGATTTCCTTCCATTCTGTGCCTCTATCTGCTCACACCAGACCATTTTTATACAATGTAACCCTGCACAAGTTCTCAGGACCAAGGCAGGCAGAATGCAGCAAGCCTCTTATAAACTGCTTCTAAACCAGTCCTGAGAAAGTTCTTTCTAGTCCTCTTAAGCCAAACCTCACAGTTAATAGATCTTACTGCATTCAGGTCTTTCAGCTCTGGGTACTTACAGCGCTGCAAGGCATTTCTTAGGCTGAGCTTTCAAATCCGTCCACATTCCTCCTGCAAATCAGTTCCAAAAGGCCAAGGCCACAGAATTGGGGTTTTAGCATCAGTGGCTGATGCACTCTTTGGTACCAGTTTTAACTGTTGCAGTCAGGTTTCTCGTTGCTGTTAGAGATCCCAACCAAAAGCAGCTTGTGGGAGGAATGGGTTTATTTTGGCTTACAGACTGGAGGGGAAGCTCCATGATGGCAGGGAAAATAATGGCATGAGCAGAGAGGGTGGATATCATCTCCTGGCCAACATCAGATAGATAATCGAAACAGGAGAGTGCCAAACACTGGCAAGGGGAAGCTGGCTAGAACACCCATATGCCCATCCACAATGACACACCTCCAACAAGGTTCCAATTCCAAAATTGCTGTTAGGGATCAAGCATTCAGAACACATAAGTTTATGGGAGACACTGGAATCAAACCACCACAACAGTATATTAGTATATTCAGTGTATAAAACAGGGCTTTGTTATGACATTTTATACATTAATATTCTACCCCATGTTGCAGTCAGCTTTCTAGTTGCTGTGCAGAAAGAACCCAAGCAAAAGTGGCTTGTGGAAGAATGGGTTTATTTGGCTTACAGACTCTAGGGGAGACTCCATCCTGGCAGGGAAAATGATGGCATTAGCAGAGGGGTGGACATCACCACCACAGCACTGCAAACAGTGGCAGGAAGGTGTGCCAAACACTGGCAAGGGGAAGCTGGCTATAAAACCCCATAAGCCTGCCCCCAACAACACAGCTCCAGCGAGGTTGTAAAACCCAAACTGCCATCAGCTGAGGATCGATCTATCAGAACATACTCATTTGTTTGTGGGGGATACCTGGATCAAACCATAACACCCCATTTATTTGTCTTGTCCCCTTCTGCCTTCCACTTCCTAAGAAGTCCCATAGTTCTTATTCATAAATACCTTATATATACATATACTTGGGTACAGAAGACCCAAGACCATCAGAATGACAAAACCAGTTTTTTATTTGAAATGTGTATGTAGTTATGTATGGTGTGTGGGTATGGTGTTATACATACATGTGTGTGTAGCCCATGTGCACATCCATGTGCAGAGGCCAGAAGAGAGCATGGAGTGTCCTCCATATATCCTGTATTGTTTCCTTGAGATGGCATCTGTCACTGAACCCGGAGCTGCTGGTTTTGGTCAGATAGCTGAACAGCCAGTCACAGCGATTCTCTGGTCTCCACATCGCCTGTCCCACCACCAAGGACTGAGGTTAGAGAGGCATGTGCCATGCTAGGGATGGAGCTCAGCTTGCCTCAGGCTCTCATGTTTACATGGCAAGCACTCTTACCCATTGAACCATCTCCTCAGCCTCCCACAACAGCTAGTTTAATACTAAAAACCTTAATGTTTAAATTTTTTTTCCTGGTTTTCCGAGGTAAGATCTTGCTCTAGCTCAGGCTGACCTGGAATTCACTCTTTAGTCTCAGGGTGGCCTCAAACTCACAGCTATCCTCCTACCTCTCACCCTGGGTGCTGGGGGTGCTGGGATTAAAGACGTGTGCCACCACACCTGGCTCTTTTTTTTTTAATTTTTTCTTTCTACAAGTGTGGGCCTCATAAAGTAAAAACAAGATTGTGGTATAGTATACTTAATTCCTATAAAGAGATCATGTTTCTGTAAGATTGCTGTTATTTAGGAGTGTAAAATGTAAATAAAGAAAAAATTAAAGGTCTATTAAATAAAACCTTTTGATAAAATGTTTTTGCAAGATTTAACTTAACAGAAGAAATGGATACTTCTTGCAAATATCAACAGTAAAATGTGTTTTTCTTTGTTGATTGTTTGCTTGCTGGGGAGTAAAAGATAGGTGATCATATTTAAACTGGTTGGGTTAGTGACTTTAACATGAACCAATTGCTTTTAGAATAATCATGGGCCAGACTGGGAAGAAATCTGAGAAAGGACCGGTTTGTTGGCGGAAGCGTGTAAAATCAGAGTATATGCGGCTGAGGCAGCTCAAGAGGTTCAGACGAGCTGATGAAGTCAAGGTATGTTCTTAACTTGTATAGAAGTGTGTGTGTGTGTGTGTGTGTGTGTGTGTGTGTGTGTGTGTGTGTATATATATATAATACATTTTCAGTTAAGGTCATACTTACAGTTAGTTAGATCAGTGAGGACTTGGAAGAAAATGTCCTCTTTTTTTCTTAATTAAAATGGCATGCACATTCATGGTTATAGATTTAACTTTAAATGTTATTTAATCTACTTGGCAATCAATCTTTTCAGTACACCTTTCTGTAGAATGTGCTTCATGATTTTATGTTTCTAAGATCATTGTAATTTTTAATACAAAGTTAATACAGGAAGGATGGAAATAATTCCCTATTCATTCTCCGTTGCATTAAATTAATAGGTATGGTGTTTTTGTATTATGTGAATGTGGGAAATGATAGTCTAGTGTAAAATCCGTGTATTTGAGGGAATGTTTGTGGCACTCTTGAGGAACCACTGGATTTTTAATCTGTTTTAGAGATGCTACACACACTCTGACATGAACAATTTCTCTTGCTCAGAGTATGTTTAGTTCCAATCGCCAGAAAATTTTGGAAAGAACAGAAATCTTGAACCAAGAATGGAAGCAGCGAAGGATACAGCCCGTGCACATCATGACTTCTGTGAGCTCATTGCGCGGGACCAGGGAGGTTGGTGACATCACGTGTTGTAGTCATTATCAACACAGTTCACTTTTGCTTTGTGAAATGTTTATTGGTTATTGGGGAGAAGGATGTCCTTCTTTTTTTTGCTGCTGCTTTTACTGTGCAACTGTCAGTGGCTGCTTCATATCACACTTCCTGTAACAGCCTTCTAAGTGCTTAGTATATACGTTGGCTGTTACTAGGCATACTCCTGGGTTTTAGAAGACTTGACTTTTAAAAAGGCTTTGAAATCAAATCTTTAATATGTTCATTTGATTGGTATTATTTAGACCAAGGCTTTCTGAGTCACAGTTGTCTTCTTCCCTCCCCCTGATATGAATTAGCCACGTGGCAAGAGAGGTTTCTTTTCATATTCATGTACTAAGGAAGCTTTTTATTATATACTTTGGTCAAAGGCTAAGGCCTTCTATAATAGAGAATATTTCAATTCAGTGTTGAAAGATTGGGGATTTTGTTTTCCTATAGCATTTTACAAATGAGGTCGATCTTACTCTTAAGAATTTCCTATTTTCAAAGAATCTTGTAAAATCTATAATAGAATATCCCATTAAAACATACTGCCAGCAAGATGAGAAGAAATGGAGGAAGTCTAAGCAGGGTAGAGCTAATCAGCAGGGTGCTGGTTTAGGCATTTCTGCTCAAGTGCTTGTTGTTTGGAAAGACCTGGTGTAGGTAGGATAGTTAAATAGGAACTAGAGCAAAAAGAAGTGGTTTGGAATTAAGGTTATATACTACGTAATAGATTATCTGCACATATAAACATGGAAAACACTGAAGCAATGACATTGTTCAAAAAACAATTGTTTCATTATAGTTGTATTTTAAAACACATGATTGTGATAAATAAGCAGTGATTTGCTGTTTTGTGAGGCCTGTCAAGGTGGTGTGCCATACAGCATTCAAAAACTTGTATGATATCACAGCGGCTGCAGATTCTGAGGTGACTCTGGTGGTCTTGGTAGTGCTACATGACATGGAATGGTTTCTAATCATTTATGCATTTTAATCAGATGACAGCTCTTTAAAGTTTGACTTATAATTAAAAAATACATATTTTATGCTGATGCCCTCTCCTGTATCTCACAAGTGAAGGTCTTGGTGTTGGAGGTAAATGTATTTTTATTCCATGCAGAGAATGAAAGGGGCTCTGTTCGATGTCTAAGAACATACAGATAAGGACAGGGCTTTCAGGTCATTCTTCTGTAAGTTTTGTCTGGTGACTTTGGAAATTTTGAGGTGAAGGCAAAATAAACTTCATTTTTTTCTTCAGAGGAATAAATCTTAGAAATTTGGAGAAATATTGGAGAAATGCATGAAATACTTATTTTTGCCACATATTACAAATTCAAAATTTACCAAAATCCCAAGTTAGATTTATAATAAAAGTTACCATGAGTAATGTGCTAGATCCTTCACACACAACTTTATTGAATCTTCATGGTGGATGTATTGTAACTTTTCTCCTCCAAGTTGAGGAAATGGGACCTTAAAGGAGTAAAGTCACTTAGCTTGTCCTGATGATATGCTGAGGACCCAGAAGAGGACATTTTTGCATGAAGGATACTATATTAGTTGAGTGCAGTGTGAATTTCTCCTAATACAATTTTTTTTTTTTGTTTTTTGAGGTAGGGTCTCACTCTAGCCCAGGCTGACCTGGAGTTCACTATGTAGTCTCAGGGTGGCCTTGAACTCACAGCAATCCTCCTACCTCTGCCTCCTGAGTGCTGGGATTAAAGGCGTGTACCACCACACCCGGCTCTAATACAATTTTTGACTTTACATTTAAGACATATAGTATATGTGAATTAATATTTGTCAATTGAATCACTTAATTTTGTCAAGTGGAGATTAATGTTAAATGTACAGATACTCAGTCTTTCAGTATGTGTACAAGTTTATGTGAGATACTGTGAACAGATGCCAAGTATTTTAATGAGAGTTGTTTACTAAAGCTAGTATTCCACACTACCCCACAAAGGTTGAAGAAAAAAATTTTTCACTAAATATTAAGGAAAAAGGAAGAAAATAATCCCTAGCCTTTAAGCACCCAGTTTTATATTGCATAGGACTCTCCTGATGAAGCTCATTAGGTTTATAAGCCACTGTTGCTAGCTGATTCTCCTTAAATGATTTGTCTTCTTTTTCTCACCTCACAACTTGTGGAAGCAGAAGGCTTGACGTTTGTTCTATGCTTCTTGGTGTTTTCACAGTAAATCATGAAGTTACAGGACTCAAATCAACTTTCTGACTATTCAGATGAATATTCAGATGAGAATATCCATTGATTTTTTTTTTCCTTTGGTTTATATAGCTCATCTATGAATTAATTTTTTTTTCTATGTTTTAGAGGTTGGAGTGTGAAGTAGGTCAAACATGAAGAGAAAAGAAAAGGGAGCCTGTTATGTGGAGACTTTCCTAGTAGTTGGCCTGGCAGAGTTCAGACTATAGTGTTGAACCAAACAAGTGAAGCTGTAGCGCTCACCCCTCAAAGTGCCACTGAGGCCTTTAATGACTGCTTGTTTTATAAGCTAATGGTATGCAAGTGCTGATGGCTTCCCTCTAAATCCTCTGCAGCGTGAAAAGCCATTGCATTTCTGGTGTCTGGGCAAGTCTCCTGCTTCAGAGTTGTGGAAATAGATATATTGAGTTTTGAAATCATTTTCCCTAGGTTATTTTCATAAAGAATGTCTGGAAAGAGTTTACTTCCTGCCCTAAGGGATTGACTGCTGGAGACACTGATTTTAGAGTCAAGCTCTTTGGTTGAACCTAGGTATAAAATCTTCAGTGTATTTATAAGGTACTTCTAAGTATCTTGTTTTTGTTATCAAGATAATAGAACCTAGTATTGTTGGCCGTCTAATTCAGACTATTTTCTTCCATCCCTCTGCTTTGCCTCCTTCCCCTCCACTCTGCTCTTCTTTCTTTACTGACTTGAAGACAGTGACTTTTTTTTTTTTTAACATTTATTTCTTCAGTTAATCTTTAAGGGTCATCCAGCTCAAAATGCCATTAAGCAAGACATAGAGGCCAAAGGATATACACCTATTGCAATGATGTGTGGCTGTTTATCAGAATGCTATTCCCACATAGTTACAGTTATGTTACCAGCCAGTAAAAACCATCTTTTGTAAGTCTTTACATTAGTAGTCCTTAGTTTTCAATCTTTTTCTCTGGTCTTAGTGAAGAAATTGTCTTAGGAGTTACTCTTGACATTCTTGTTAATATATTTCTTGTGCACTTGTCCTGGTATTTTTTTGATTGTTTTTGCTAAAAACTATAAGATAGCTTTTCCTTTATTGCTTTTTTCTTTTTCTTTTCTTTTGTTTTGTTTTTTCAAGGTAATGTCTCATTCTAGCCCAGGCTGATATGGAACTCACTCTGTAGTCTCTGGCTGGCCTCAAACTCATGGCAATCTTTCTACCTCTGCCTCCTGAGTGCTGGGATTAAAGACATAATGCCACCATGCCCCACTCTTTATTGCTTTTTGCTATTTTTTTCCCCCTTAAGGTAAGGTCTCACTCTAGCCCAGCTGACCAGCAATTTTTATTACTTGTTTAATATCAAAACTTTTCTTTTTGGCTGGAGAGATGGCTCAGTGGTTAAGGCACTTGCCTGCAAAGCATAATGACCTGGGTTCATTTCCCCAGTACGCACATAAAGCTAGATTCACAAAGTGATACGTGCATCTGGAGTTTATTTGCAGTGGCTGGAGGTGCTGGCTCACCCATTAATTCTCTCTCTCTCTCTCCTTCTCTTTGATCGCAAATAAATAAAAATATTAAAGCTTTTGTGAAAGGCTTGCTCAGATAATCCCTGTCTTCTGGACAAATGGTGTGATACATAATTTAGTTTACTAATAAAATATCTTGCCCCTGTGCAGTTTTAATCTTCCAGGGATATATAAAGTGTTTGTTAGCATTCTATGGCTTATTAATAAAAGTATAATTTTTGTGTATATTTAAATCTGCTGTGAGAAATAGGAATAGCATCACCTGGATGCTCTAGTCTTGTCCTTTTCATGAATCTAATTTTAATAAATTTTTTATTTGCAACTAGAGAGAGATAGACAGAGACAGAATGGTCTTACCAGGGCCTTCAGTGGCTGCAAATGGGCTCCAGATGCATCCACAACTTTGAGCATCTGGTACTGAGGAACTCTGGTAGTCAGGCTTTCCAGACAAGTGCCTTAACCACCTAGCCATCTCTCCAGTCTTAAACTTTTTAATATATGTAGAATGTTTTTCCTAGTGATATTTGAAGTGATTAAAAGTTCTTATCGGGCTGAAGAGATGGCTTAGTGGTTAAGACATTTGTCTGCAATGCAGAAGGACCCGAGTTCGATTCCCCAGTGCCCATATAAAGCCAGATGCACAAGAGGGCATATGTGTCTGGAGTTTGTTCTGTGCCCATTCTCTCTCTCTCTCTCTCTCTCTCTCTCTCTCTCTCTCTCTCTCTCATAAATAAATAAAATATATTAAAAAAAAAAAAGCCTGTGCTGACTGTAGAGAGTTCTGTCCACTTTTAAAAAAAAAAAAGTTCTTATCACTTGATAATAATAATAAGTGATTTTGGGGGGTTCTATCCAAATAATAAAATGTTGACATGATTTCATATGTTGGCAGTGTAACCTTTTGTTGAAGAAAAACTGGTTTACATGTAAATAAATACTTGATTGCATCGTTTATTGCCTTGGTAATATACTTTCCTCAATTATAAATAGAAATAGTTACTACTTACAAAAAAAAATCCTAGTGTAACCAACCAATGTATAATTTAGTATTCTTTAGTATTCAAACACTCTCCCATGTATTACATCCTCAGTGGATACTGGGAAATTAAACCCTGGCTTTCAGGCTTTACAAGCCAGTTCCTTTTAACCACAGAACTGTTATCCTAACCCAAATTTTTACTTTTTTTGGGGGGATGGTGGTGGAGAGTTTGAGGTAGCCCAGGCTACTATGTAGTCTCAGGTGATCTTATGATCTCATGGTGAGATCATGGTGATCAGAACTCCTGGTGATCCTCCTACCTCTGCCTCCGGGATTAAAGACTTGAATTAAAAGATTGATTAAAGAGTCCACCAGCCTCTTTTTAACTTTATTTACAACCTCTATACATAAAGACAATATAACATGACCATATTCCCCTTCCTCTATTCTTCCTCTCCCCCTGTGTCCACATTTACTAAATTTCTTATTTCCGAAATTTCTTATTTTCTTATTTTCTCTTTTCTGTTCTGATGTCATCATTTTTTTCTCCTATCATACAGGTCTGTAGGTAGCAAGACCGCTTGAGAGAAGTCTTTTTGAGCCTAATGATGCACAGGAGTGTGTCTCACATATACAATCCACTGAGTCTGATTATATCACCCAAAAAAGGTCGTTTGGACCAGTCACATGTATTTGTTTTGGACCAATCACAGCCTTGTCTCTTTGTACCATTTAGAGCAGTGATGCTGCATCACCAGAGGAATGAAGTGCTCCCCTTGTGGCCTAGGTGGAAATGGTTTGCAGGGTCATCTAGAGTTCATCCAGGCTTGTGATAACAAAAAAGTCTGCTGCAAACTACTTCCAGCAGCCCTAAGGCTGTCACTTAGGTGAGGGTGTGCGTACAGCTGGTAATGCTCTATCTGACTGCAGTCCCTTTTGCTCAAGGCAAAGGAAAAGCAAGGGGAAAGTGCCTGCCTGATCCCCCAGGGAGATGGGGGATCCTCTCATCCAGCTCACTCCTACCAAGCCTTATAGAAATTTTCATTCCTAACACAGAGTGCTATTAGTCTTTTTAATCTTTGTTAATTTGCTAGTTAAAAGTCATGTTATTGTTGGTTACAACTTAATTCAGTGAAGTTGACTGTCAATTTTTTTTTTTTCAAGGTTGGGTCTCACTGTAGCCCAGGCTGACCTCAAATTTATGGTGCTCCTCCCCCCTGAACCTCTTGAGTGCTAGGCTTAGTGGACTCACACCATGCCCGGCATCTTTGTAAATTGATTATTTTTGTTGGGCATTTTGAGTTGGGAAAGAAGAAACTTCAGAAGTAGGAATGAGAACAGGAAAATGGGGGAGAGGCTCCTGGAATGTTGTTCCGGTTGGTGGATAGATACTGCAGAGCTATCAGGGAGATCTCACCTCTCAAGCTTCCGAAGGACAAGACATAGCCCTGGAGGTTTACTTCCAACTGAAGCCATCTCATTTGTGGAGTTGTGATGCTAGTCATGAGCTCATAATGAGAAATGCTTGACGTCCCGTATGTAAGCTGCACTTAGCACAGTGCCTGGAATGTAGTAATGCTCAGTAAATGTTACTTTCTTTTATTGTTGAGTAATTGAATGTGGAATAGCAGAAAAGGGAAAGATTGTTCTAGTATTCGTAAGCTGTTCACACCTTATTTGCTTGAACTATAAGATTTCTGCTCTTTATCTTTGCCTTTTGGAAACAAATTAATGGATTAATCACTATCAAGTTTTTTGAAACTTCTGTTCATAAACCTTTATACCTTTCTTTAATCCTAGCACTCAGGAGGCAGAAGTAGGAGGATCACTGTGAGTTTGAGGCCAGCCTGAGACTACATAGTGAATTCCAGGTCAGCCTGGGCTAGAACGTGACCCTACCTCCCCTCTCTCCCCACCTTAAAAGGCCCCCCCTCAAAAAAGCCGTTTATTTCCATTAAGGATGGGATTCTTTTGCTTCATTGAACACTGTAATGATTGTCACATTATCCCACCATCCTTATGTAGTACTGAAGGCCCACAGTGGCCTTCCTGAGAAGGCTGATAATTGGTAATAGTGCTCATTAAGAAAAGCTGGAGTCCACTGTGCGTGGTGGTGCATGCTTTTAATCCCAGCACTCAGGAGGCAGAGGCAGGAGGATTGCTGAGTCCAAGACCACCCCGAGACTAGTGAATTCCAGGTCACCCTGGGTTAGAGCAAGACCCTACCTTGAAACACCCCCCCCCCCCAAAAAAAAAAGAAGAAAAGCAAAGCTGGATTCTTCAGCAGGAGAGACAGTCCACAGATTTTTACCACATTTTATAGAATCATTTTCAGTGGTTTCAACATTTTAAAATCACTTCTTATAATCACTGGTAAGAAAGCATTGCATCATAGTATAATTGGCAATTTTCCCTCAGTGATACAGGGGAAATGGTGTGCCTTGAAATCACATCATCACAGATTGTATGAATGGCATTTCAAGGACCAAGGAGACATTTGCGAGCTGTGGTATCATGGCAATGTGTGGAGTGGCAAAGCCAGGGTTATTAGAGTCACACTTGGGGGTTTAACTTATGGTTTGTGTAATGAGCTTGGGCAAGTCACCTGTCCTTTTCTTTTTTCTCTTCTTTCTATTTTTGTTTGTTTTGAGATAGGGTCTCACTCTAGCCCAGGCTTACCTAGAATTCACTCTGTAGCTCAGGCTGGCTTCAAACTCATGGCTATTCTCCTATGTTAGCTTCCTGAGTCCTGGGATTAAAGGGGTCTGCCACCATACCTGGCTACCTGTCCTTTATTTACTTTAGTTTGCTCACCTGCAAAAATGGTAGTTAAGAGTAGTACCCATCTCACAAAGTGTCAGTGAGGACCAACCGACAAGACACACATGTGCTTAAAAGAGTGCCTTCCACATGAAAAGTGCCCAAGATTACAGAACTGCAAAGTTGATTTGAACCTATTTTGATGGAATTGAAGCTCAAATAGATTATTCTTTATATTTGTGTATCATCTGATAGTATGAACAAATGTTAGGACAAACAAAAGGAATAAAAAAGTTAGGAAATGTTAGCCAGGCCTAACAATGCCTGCCTGTGATGCCAGCACCAGAGAGGCTGGGGCAGGAGGATTGCAAATTCAAGGCCAGCTTGGGTATATATCATGAGATCCTTTCTCAAAAAAAGAAGAAATAACAAACCAGCCAGACAAAGAAAGGTTCTTAGTCTTACAATTTCAGTGCATATTAGTATATACATTCTATTCTGTGTGGTTGGAGGTCAGGGAATTGAAGCATAAGCTTGAAAATTTATGCTGGGAGTGTGGTGCTGTGGATCAGGTTGCTAAGGTTAATATGACTAGTTCTGATGTGTACTGCTACTGGTAAGTATGAAAAGGGCTGGATGGTATTGAAAACTTGTAAAACCTGGATAATTTTTATCACCTTTAGTAAATAAGAGTATCCTTTCATTTTTGTGAACTTGACTGTTCTAGGTTAAGTAATTTCCTATTCAAAATTATTTGTGTATGCATCATCTCTACAGTATGACATCCATAGCAATGTTGTTCTTTTACTCTTAAGAGAAAGTTTCATTTTTTTTTTTCCATTTTAGTGTTCAGTGACCAGTGATTTGGATTTTCCAACACAAGTAATTCCTTTAAAGACCCTGAATGCAGTTGCTTCTGTACCCATAATGTATTCGTGGTCTCCCCTGCAACAGAATTTTATGGTATGTAAGTAATACATCTTTTGCTTATTTGATAACTTTAAATAGACAAATTTCTTATGGTGATAAGTGTAAAAAGCTACCAAAATGATAGCACTTAGATTGATTTTTAAAATATTAATATATTTTTTTTCTTTTGAAAGCCTTTGCTGTAATGTTCTTTTCCTGTATTCTCCAAAGGAAAAGTGGTAAGCAAAAACCATAGGGTTAAACACATTTCAAAAATGAAGCCTATAGTTCTTATCCTTGAAAAGGATAGTCAGTGTTCTGTAGTCTCAGCCTGACTTCATTTTTGTTAATTGAGAGCTTGTTATTTAACCATTTTAGGCAGGAGGCTAATAGATGATAAAACACACAAGAGATAGTCTCATGATTTATAAAAGAAGCTAAAACATGTTTCTATGGATAACTGGTCCAGTGGCTTTGGTAATAAAATGGCACTGTTCAGTTCTTTATAGAAAGAACCTAGTGTACATTCTTGATTTGTATTGTTAAATAATAAAAATGAATAGTTTTACTACTCACTTGATAAATAAAGTGAGAAAGTTAATAAAATGTTGAGGGAATTTTTCATTGGATTTCATTTTTCATTGGATTGAATTGTTTGGTAGAGTTTAATCTGAAAAAGTAGACGTTTTTAATGTGTAGTGACTTTCTTTTGCACTTCTTACAACGGTAGGTTAAAGGTAACTTCAGCTACTCTTCTGAAGTTGAATAAATTTGTGCTTTACTAAAAAAAAAAAAAACAACAAAAAAACTTAGCTTGAAATCATACTGCAAGACCGTAAGGAGGTTTCATTTTTATAGGCTGAAATTGTAAAATATTTTAATATTTAAAGTTGTCAGATACTTATGAATCATTCATGGATTTTTCTCGTCACCGACCAAACTCAATTAGGTAGTCTATGTGATGTAGGTAGCCTGTGGAATATGTTTTGGAGACTAAAGATTAGGTGGCTAATATTGGGAAGACAAAGTAGCCCTATAGGATTTAGCTTTTAGCTTCCATTAAAAGAAATGAACTCAGATTAGATAGAATTAGTGCATGCAAGATGAAATGACGCCTGGCTGTTAGTGAGTTCTAGTGCTTAAACATGCATAGATTTATGGTATAGATTTTTATTTTGTATCTCATGCTCCCCTTTTGTCTCATTTTTTCCTCTTTGTTTAAACTGCTGGTAATAAACTCACTTTTTAAATTTTTTAAAATCTATTTGAACCTCTCTTCCTATTTCCTCCATTTCCCTGACACTTACCTGTGAGTTTCCTGGGAATTGTCTGTTAATCGTGTGTCTCAGGCTGCAGCATCGCATACTTGAAGTAGCCCTTGTGTCCTTCCCTTCAGTCTTTTCTTTGTTTAACTCCAAAAATGAATTTAGTAGGCACTGTGAAATATAACCAGTAAACTCCAAGTAGTGAGTAACTTTTCAGGACAATTAACCTATTCTTTAATAAACAGTGGAAGGAAGGATTCACATTGACAGGTAAACCTGTACATTTTCCCTTTAGTCTTTGTCAGTCCATTTTGTTTCTCAGAATGAGCTTCCTAAATTTGAATATTTAACCAATACCCCATTCAAAGGCCTCCTCATACAAGCCTGCTTCACTTAATCAGTCTCTAAACATGTGCTGTAGAACTTTAGTCTTCATGTATAGTTACTGTCATTTTTATTCATCTGAAACTTTCCTTCCTTCCAGGAATGCCAGCTTTCTGTCCTGTGTTCTTAAGTCCTCCATGTTCCCTGAACTTTCTTTGATTGGCTCTTACTTGCAAGGCTACCTCTTCTTCCCCATCATCTTCTAAACTTCATAGACTGGCCCATTTTCTTCATTAGCACAATCAATTTTGTCAAATATCGTGGTCATAAAAATATTGAGTGCTGGGTGTGGTGGTGCACACCTTTAATCCCAGCATTCCGGAGGCAGAGGTAGGAGGATTGCTGTGAGTTCAAGGCCACCCTGAGACTACAGAGTGAATTCCAGGTCAGCCTGGACTAGAGTGAGACCCTACCTCGAAACCCTCCCCTAAATTATATCTATATCTCTATATTGAAATATTTCCTGTTATGGTATGTTCTAATTTTACAAGTATGAATCCTTTTGGCTTAAACTTTAAAGGAGAATTGATACCCTATTTTGTATCTCTAGAATTTTATTATATTGAATATCTTCTAATAGCTAGACCATCATTTAGAAACCTTTGCTTTATTGATAGATGTATTTGTAGTTGATTTTAATAAACTATATAGCTCATCAGTTCTGATAGAACTCCCATTTTAAGAATATCACGGTCTACCAACCGAGCTAGCCAGGCTACCTAAGCTTCCATTTTTTTTTAAATATTTTATTTATTCATTTTCAAGCAGAAATACAGAGAGAGAGAGAGAGAGTGAGAGAGAGAGAGAGAGAGTATGCATCAGGGCCACCACCTTGTGGGTTGGGTCTGGCTTATGTGGGTCCTGGGGAATTGAACCTGCGGCCTTAGGCACTGGAGGCAAGTGCATTAACCACTGAGCCATTTCTCCAGCCCTAAGCTTCCAATTTTTTAAAAAAAATATTTTCTTTATTTATTTTCAAGCAGAGGGAGAGAGAGAGAGAGAGAGAGCACGCGCCTTGTGGGTCTGGCATATGTGGGTCCTGGGGAATTGAACCAGGGGCCTTAGGCACTGGAGGCAAGTGCCTTAACCTCTGCCCTAACCTCTGAGCCATCTCTCCAGCCCAAGCTTCCAATTTTAATATCTGAAATAGTAATATATCTTAAAATTTATGTCTCATTATAATGTCCAGTGTTTTTCTTTCTTCCTTCCTTCCCCCCCCCCTTTGTTTTTCAAGGTAGGGTCTCATTCTAGCCCAAGCTTACCTGGAACTCACTCTGTAGTGTCAGGCTGGCCTTGAACTCTTACCTCAGCCTTCCAAGTGCTAGGATTAAAGACATGTGCCACCACACTCAGTGTCTGTCTTCCTTCCTGCCTGCCTTCCTGCCTGCCTGCCTGCCTGCCTTCCATCCATCCATCCATCCATCCATCCTTCCTTCCTTCCTTCCTTCCTTCCTTTTTTCCTTCCTTTCTTCCTTCCTTCCTTCCTTCCTTCCTTCCTTCCTTCCTTCCTTCCTTCCTTCCTTCCTTCCTTCCTTCCTTCCTTCCTTCCTTCTCTTTCTTTCTTTCAGCTACTCAAAAGGTAGAAAGCCCATTAATGCCAGAGTACATTTAACAATTTTCCCCCCATCAATAGGGGTAAAGACATGTACTCATGAAAAAAAAAATTATTCTTAGCAAACTCACATTGACTTTTTAAAAATTTTAATTTTAAGACGGGCGTGGTGGCGCACTCCTTTAATCCCAGCACTCGGGAGGCAGAGGTAGGAAGATTGCCGTGAGTTCAAGGCCACCCTGAGACTACACAGTGAATTCCAGGTCGGCCTGGGCTAGAGTAAGACCCTTCCTTGAAAAACCAAAAAAAACAAACAAACAAACATTTTTTAAAAAATTTATTTGTAAGCAGAGAGAGAGAGAATAAGCATGCCAGGGCCTCCAGCCACTGCAAATGAACTCCAGACACATGTGTCACTTTGTGGCTTTACATCTGGCTTTATGTGGGTACTGGGGAATCAAACTTGGGTTGTCAGGCTTTATGGTTTATAGGCAAGTGTTTTAACCGCTGAGCCATCTCTTTAGCACTTTAAAAATATTATTTATTTGCAGAGAGAGATAGAAGAGAGACAGAGAGAATGGGCACACGAGGGCATCAGATGCATGTGCCACTTTGTACATTTGTCTTTACGTGGGTATTAGGGAATTGAACCCAGGTCGTTAGGTTTTGCAGGCAAGTACCCTAACTGCTGAGCCATCTCTCTAGCTCTCATTGACTTTTTTCCCCCCTGTTTGTGTGTGTGTGACATGCACCTGTATGTACTCTTGGTGCCCCATGTTCTCACCTGTGGTGGCCAGAGTGGAAAGTCGGATGTCTTACTCCATCACTGATCTGCCCATTGTTATTTGTGCTGGAGTTTCAAATTGATCTGGGAGCTTGCTCCCCCCCCCCCCCCCCAGGCACATGAACTCTGGGGATTCTCGGATCTCTGCTCCTCTATAGGACTGGGTTACAACTGTGTTTCACCTTATCTGTTTATGCTGTTTATGCCTATCCTGGGGATTGAACTGGAGTAGTCTCTCAGGCCTCCTGAGGCCCTCATGCTTGCAGAGAAGTGCTCTTAACTGCTGAGCCCTTTCTTTAGCTCTCCCCTCCTTTTTTTTGGTTGGTGGTAGATTGAACCCAGGGTCTCACACATGCTAGACAAGTGTGTTCTAACTAAGCTACAGTTTCAGTCCTCACATTGAGTTTTTAAAGATATGTTAATAGTTAGGACATGCCTTCTTGAAATTTTTCTTTCTTTTCTCTTCTTTTAAACTTTTAGGTGGAAGATGAAACTGTCTTACATAACATTCCTTATATGGGGGATGAAGTTTTAGACCAGGATGGCACTTTCATTGAAGAACTAATAAAAAATTATGATGGAAAAGTACATGGAGATAGAGGTGAGTCATAAACTATTTTTTGAAAAAGGGGGCTAGGAATTGAGGGGTACTTTGATTTTTTTAAGCATAGACTATGAAAAACAGTTGTATGGGGCTGGAGAGATGGCTCAGTGGTTAAGGCGCTTGTCTGAAAAAACAGTTGTAATGGTAATTAAATTTTGTGCTTGATTATTAAGCACTAGCCTGGACTTATAAGCTTAATAATTTTAGCGTTTTCCCTGTTTTTTTTTTTTCAACTGGAGGGTCTTATTTACTATTGACTATTATCAAGCTGATAATCAGATAAGTTATAAGAGCAATAAAATTTAAGTTTTAAAGAAGCTGAGTGAATGGGTTTAAAAATATACAGTAAACTCACGGGGACTGGAGTTCTGCCCATATGACATGTGGGCTCCACAAGCTTCCCTTCTGTTCAGGTTGCCACAGCACCTCACCTGGAATCCCGTCATCATAAGCGTGTATTTAGGTTTTTGGTGTCCAGAAAGCTCTTCTGAAGTATTGGAAAGCATGGTGCGATCTTAGAATAGTACTCATTGTCAGTGGAAACCAAGGTCTGGAATGATCGGGTCAGGGGGAGGAAAATGAAGCCACAGTTGTTAGTTTCTAGAGTATTGTAGTAAATAGCCACTGAAACTTGTTATGAGGGATGAATGGAAAGAAAGCAATTGCTATTGAAAGTAAATTCTTGTTGCTTAGCTTATGGACAGTCCTGAAAAAGATCTTACCTACCTTCCTCCTTTACTGTACTAACTGATAGGCCATGGCTGTTTCTGCCACATGAGAAAAGGCATACATAGACTTTTGTCATTGCAATTTTCTTATGTGTTTCTGCTATTTGGCTTTCAGAATGTGGATTTATAAATGATGAAATTTTTGTGGAGTTGGTGAATGCTCTTGGTCAATACAATGATGATGATGACGACGACGATGGAGATGACCCTGATGAAAGAGAAGAGAAACAGAAAGATCTAGAGGACAGTCAGGATGGTATGTCTTACATCATTCTTTCAAGAAAACCGTACGAGTTGAACTTAGTTCCTTTCTCTTTTCTGTGTTAAATAGCACATTCATAGTAGTGTAATCACTATGAAAATGTTATCTGTAACATTCATTCTCTACTTGAGCATGTTCGATTCCTTCCTAGCGCAGGAACATCATACTTTTTTGTACTTTGAGCAATCACCGTCTTTCTAATGTAGAGCATTGATCACTCTGTACAAGTTGAAAGTTGATCACATGCACCAGCTCCACAAGGTGGATCCACATGTGTGTTTAAGGAGAGATTACACTAGTGGGAAGAAATGGAGCTCCAAGCCCCGAGCCCAAGATGGTAACCTCGTCCAACTCCAGAGCTGTGCTGTTGCCCTGGCACTGGTCATGGCTACTAGAAAATGTCCATTCCATGGCAGAGCCCATAGCATTATTCTCTGCTCAGCACAGCTCCTACTAAGGCACCAAGGAGGAAATTGAGGGTTGGGTGAGAGGATTACAATTTTAAAGAAACAATCCTTAATTTAAAAAGAAATAGAGCTGGAGAAATGGGTCAGTGGTTAAAGGTGCTTGCTCACACAAAGCCTGCTGGCTTGGTTTCAGTTCTCCAGACAGACATTTGTTTACAGTGGTAAGAGATCCACATGTGCAAATAAATAAAGGGGCTGAAAAGATGGCTCAGCAGTTAAAGGAGCATGCTTGCAAGGTCTGAGAGTCCAAGTCAATTTTCCAGTACCTATATAAAGCCAGCTGCATAAAGAGACACAGGCCTCTGGAGTTGGTTTACAGCAGCAGGAGGCCCTGGTGTGCTCATGCGCATGCTCCCCACTTCTTGTAAACAAATAAAACCTAAAAAAGGCACCTTAGTGATCATCTAGTTAAGTTCCTTCATGTTACTACCAATGAGGAAACACCCCAGTGGCTAAGCGATTGGTTCTGTCACAAAGCTAATTAGAAGTCAAGATTTACAACCTGGGGATTCTGCCATCCACTGCTCTTAAGAATTCTACTTTTTTTTGGAGGGGTCATGTACATGGGTATGGTGTATGTGTTTATGTGTGATGTGTGTTCACACGTGGATGCACTCATAGGTGTGTGTACACGTGTGTGCACATGTGTTTAGAGTCCAGAGTTGGAAGTTAAGTGTCTTCCTTGATAGCTTTCTGCCTTACTTATTGAGCCAGTGTCTCTCACTTGAACCCAGAGCTTGCTAGTCTGCCTAGCCAGCTTGTCCCTGGGGATTCTCCTACCTCCACCTCTTCAGCACTGGTATTGTAGGTGCATGCCATCATGCCTGGCTTTTACATGAGTGTGAGGGATCTGAACTCAGGTCCTCATGGGTGTGTGACAAGTGCTTTGCTGACTGAGCCATCTCCCCAGTCTATGAA
Source organism: Zapus hudsonius (assembly GCA_004024765.1). NCBI lineage: Eukaryota > Metazoa > Chordata > Mammalia > Rodentia > Dipodidae > Zapus > Zapus hudsonius. Next base: position 56,464 of record PVHP010001626.1, read on the forward strand.
CTCTATGTTTGACCTTCAAGTATTGTGCGGACTTCTACATTAGACATAAGTGTAACAGGTGGGCATAGTGGCATATGCCTGTAGTTCCAAAACCTCTAGGAGGTTGGAGACCAGAGGATTGGGAGTTCCAATTTGTTCTCAGCTATTGTTGCAGTTATCTTTCTCATTGCTGGCAGAAAGAACCTGACCAAAAGCAGCTTAAAGGAGGAAAGGGTTGATTTTGGCTTATAGACTCAAGGGGAAGCTCCATGATGGCAGGAAAAATGATGGTATGAGCAGAGGCTGGATATCACCTCCTGGCTAACATGAGGTGGACAACAGCAGCAGGAGAGTGTGCCAAGCACTGGCAACGGGAAGCTGGCTATATCCCCATAAGTTCAACACAACAATAAGGTTCCAATTCTAAAATTGCCATCAGCTGGGGATCAAGCATTTGGAACACATAAGTCCAGTTTATGGGGGGGACACCTGAATCAAGTCATCACAGCTACAGAGCAAGTTTGAGGCCAGCCTGGACTACATGACACCCTGTCTCAAAAAAGTCACCCCCCCAGTCAGTTATGATGGCACGTGCCTTGTGACTTCCTTCCTGTACTTGGGAGACAGAGCTGGATCAGTGCAAATTTGAGGCTAGCCTGATTTAGTAGTAGTGTGTAGTGAGTTCCAGGCTAGCCAGGGCTATATAGTGAGACCCTTTCTCAAAAATACCCAAAAAATGAAAACCAAAGAAGTGAAACACAAAGTTGATGATTTCTTAGAACCTCCACTTTGTTGAGCTATTATTGCTTGGAGAAAATGCAATAGTGACACTTGGCTTCCATTCTCTTTCCCCACCGCCATTTAGATAAAGAAAGTCGCCCACCTCGGAAATTTCCTTCTGATAAAATTTTTGAAGCCATTTCTTCAATGTTTCCAGATAAGGGCACAGCAGAAGAGCTAAAAGAAAAGTAAGTAAAATTTGTTTTTTCGAGGTGGTCTTACCTGTGGGGCAAGTAATTCATCATCTTGATTTATTATAGATGGAGCTGACTGGCTGATCAGCCAGTCCACTTTCTCGCAAGCCATAGAAATACACATTTTTAAAAAGTATATATATATATGCAACTCTACTATCAAACATTTACTGTAGATAGAATATACATATTATAGACCCACCTAGAACTTACATAGTAGCATATTATAGGGAAAAATTTCTGGAGACCAGTAGAAATTTCAGAGTAACTGATACTTAATTAAAACTAATATAAAATCTTTGCTAATATACCTGAATTATATCCATGAGTTTAAGTCTTTGTTATGCCACGTCTGATAAGTAATTAGCTCTTGATGTTAAAGATTGTTGTAGGTGAGATATTTTTTTCTTTGTGTTTTAGGTGAGATAAGCATTGGGGGAAATTGATTTTTGTTTCTGACTTACTTATTTTTATTCTTTGCTACTGTCAGATATAAAGAGCTGACAGAGCAGCAGCTCCCAGGGGCACTTCCTCCTGAATGTACCCCCAACATAGATGGACCAAATGCTAAGTCTGTTCAGAGGGAGCAAAGCTTGCATTCATTTCACACGCTTTTCTGTCGGCGATGTTTTAAGTATGACTGCTTCCTACATCGTAAGTGCAATTATTGTACGTTTTCATTTTCTATCTTTGTTGTGGAATTACATATTAAAGCAGCTTGAAAAGTGCTGTCCCTTCCTGCAGCTAGGATGTGCCTTTGTGAAACTCCGCTAGCATCCCAGCACTCTTTATTTCTGAAGTCTTGCACACCTTTAATTGTGACTGTTGTTTCCCACTAACTTGGAATGCAGGCCAGTGGCTTGTCCACAAAAGCTAATGGTAGTTTTATAACGAAACTTATGAAGGAGCTGGGAGCCCAGGGCTACATTTCTGATATTGATAGACATGTTTACTTGAGTAACAAATTGACTAAAAGATGTTTATGTAAACAAGTTCTTTCCTAGTGTTAGTTGATTGTTACATCTCAAGTGTGGGTAACTTGCTTCTTTAAAACCTGCATTTCAGTATAAACAGTCATAACATTCTTTTGGCTGGAGGGAGGGGCAGGGTTTCACTCTAGTTTAGGTTGACCTCAAACTCTCAGGGATTCTTTCATTTTTACCTCAGCCTCCAAGGTGCTGGGATTAAAGGCATGAGCCACCTTACCAGGCTAAGTTAAAATAATGAAATAATGTACTAAATGAAATTTAAGTACATACAATATATTACAATGATATATATATTTTAAAGATAGGATCTCTTGTAGCTCAGGATGGCCTTGAACTCACTGCTTTTGCTTCCAAACTGAACTTTTGGGATTGCAGACATGACAAACTAAAAATCATTGGGACTCCCTCCTGTGGGCACCTTGGCTGATACTCTGTTTTTGTTTTTTTCCCCTCTCATGGTCCTGGGAATTGAACCAGGGCCTTACAAATGCTACCACTGAGCCAATCACCAGCCTTGAAGCTTACTCAAGTTCAGTGTACAGAACATCAACTTCATTTAAAAAAAAAAAAACAAAAAACTGCTTAAAGGACATATTTTGAAAATGTGTTTCCTACCTCATTAATATTTTCCTAGTTTACTTAATATAGGTTAGGCCTTTTCTGTATTATGTTTTAGTACATACATCTCTTGTATGGTTCTGCCTTTAGGAGCCTTTGCCCTTTGTAAAAGTTGCTTTCTCCTACATTAAGTAGCCCCATGTTGTTTTGCAAAGTGGGTTCCTATCCTTACTAAAAATAAATGACCAGGGTGGAAAGCAAGCTCAGGAGTTAAGCACTTGCTTGCAAAGCATAACAACATGGGTTTGATTCCCCAATACCCATGTAAAGCCAAATGCACGGTGACACATGCATCTGGAGTTCATTTGCAGCTACTAGAGGCCATTCTCTGCCTTTCTTCTATCTCTCTGCTTGCAAATAAAAAAAAATTTAAGGGCTGGAGAGATGGCTCAGAGGTTAAGGCACTTGCCTCTAGTGCCTAAGGCCCTGGGTTCAATTCTCCAGGTCCCATATAAGCCAGACCCACAAGGTGGTGGCCCTGATCTCTCTCTCTCTCTCTCTCTCTCTCTCTCTCTCTCTCTCTCTCTCTCTCTGATTGAAAATGAATAAATAAAATATTTAAAAAAAAAATTTAAAAAGAATAAAGGACCATAGATAATAAAAATGTCAGCTCTGTTTACTAACTTTTGAAGTATTAATCTTATCTGCCCTTAAGTTAAACTTAGAATTGCTGGGCACCTGCAAGGTAGGAGGGTCACTGAGTTCTGAGGCCAGCCTGGGCTTACAGGGTGAGTTGTGGGTTAGCCTGTTAGTAAACAGAGCTGATAGTTGTGTTGTCTATGCTCATTTCTCTTTATCCCAGGCTTAAGTGGCTAAGAGAAGTGGTACATGTGGGAATAGTGAGTGATCCAAGAGTGGTGCTCCCATAGTGGAGAGTGCGAGATGAAGTACACTTAGACAGATTGTCCTCTGTTCTCATCTTAGTCCCCGCTGGAAATCTGACCCCACAGTCTGTGTTTGAGGCATCACACATTTGAAAGAGTATTACAAGATTCAAAGATTTAATACTACTATGTGTTTTTTTGCCATTTTCTAGAGCTGCCAATTTAATGCTATATTCAAAGATAGAAAACAGCTGCAATTTGTGTCTTTAACTTTGCAAGAATGTAAGTCAGTCTTGGTGGCACATGCCTGTGACTTAGCATGAGAGGCAGGGGCAGGAGGACCCATGACTGACTTGAAGGCCATCTTGACCAGAGAGCCTGTCTCAACAAACCAAGGACTGGAGCTGTAGCTCAGTGGTAGAGGTCTTCCTTAGCATGCATGAGGTGCTGGGCTTTATCCTCAACACTGCAGAAGTGTCTTGCCTTAATTTCTATTTTAGTGTATATATGTTTGTTTTTGTTAGTATATATTTTTTGAGACAGGGTCTTGTATAGTCTCGGTTGGCCTTGAACTCAACATGTATGCAAGGATAACCTTGTACTTCTGATTTTTCTCTCTTCCTTCTGAGAGCTTGGATGAATTATAGGTGTGCACCACCTTGCCCAGTTAATAATTTTCCTGATTAAGGAATTTAATTCACATTTTATGGTTTGACCCCTATGTTAGAAGAGCCAGGGTCAGCTATTGACTTGGCTGGATTAGTTTTCCAACTTACTTTGAATGCTAATGTGCCTATATGGAAGGACTGTATTCAGTCTTCTGGAAATCCAAAACAGTCAGTGTTTCTGGAAGAGAAAGTTGTTTTGAAAAAGCAGTTTTCCTGGAGAATGTTTTTTTTTTTGGGGGGGGGGTTGGGAAGGGGCTTTGAGGGTCTTACTGTAGTCCAGGCTCAGGGTGGCCTCAAACTCACAGCCATCCTCCTACAAAGGCATGCACCACCACACCCAGCAAGAATTGAGTTTTTAAATCCTCATAAGAGCTATTTTTATTTCTAGTTTTAGTTGACTGCAATGTGAAATTAAAAATCTGTTTTTATTTTTTTAAGTACCTTTACTATGAGTATGTTTTCTTGTACCTTGCTTTTTCCTTCTTGGCATATATAACTGATGGAATGTTTGTGTACATCTGTATATGATGTGTAACTGACAGCATGTTTATGCACATCTGTATGTGCTGTATATTTTCATTCATAAGGACAATATTGGTCTATTGATTGCTTAAGGATGCCCCAACACAAAGTCTTTGAGATGCTAACTCTAGTCATGAAGATCGAGTTTACAGTGATGCAATTCTTTGCTGCTGCTACTGCTGCTGCTGCTGTAACTTCTCTGTGTTTGGTCAGAATGTGACCCACAGGCAAAGAGGCCTTCCATTTTTGGAAGAAACTAGCTTATACACATGAAACTGAATTTGATCCTTAAATTTCTACTGTAAAAATACAACGTTGGAACTGGCAGAGTGCTTCTTGCCTACCTACCATGTGACTCTTGGTTTCATCCCTAGCACTGTCAAAATAAATAGTTAGCCCCCTTCCTTCCCTCCTAACTCTGTCTCAGTTCCCTTTTAAGTTTTATGGAGCTTAAGTTTAAGTCTGACTTTTTAAATGAATTTTAAGAATGATTTGGGTGGTGGTGGGGGTGGTGGTACACACCTTTATCCCAAGCACTGAGCTAGAGTGAGACCCTACCTTGAAAAAAAACAAAATAAAGCAAACAAAAACCATTAAAACATGCGATACTGCTTATAATCCCAGCTTTTGTGAGGTAGAGAAGGGGATTGTAAGTTTAAGGTTAACTTGGGGTATATAGTAAGACCTTCTCTTAGAAAAACACTAAGAAAGGTAGAAGGCCTGGGGAATTAACTCACTGGTAGAACTCTAGCACATGGGCCTGGGTTTGCTCTCCAGTCCTGGGCAGATGGGAGAGAGGAAACTTTGTGGCAAGAGATTGGTGAAAAACAAAATAAACAAAAATGTGTGGATATGTCAGTTATTTTTAGGCAGCTCAGAATCTTGTGTAATTTTGGATAGTGGCTTAAAGCGTTTCTGCACAAGGAGGCAGACTTGAGAAAGTCTTTGAAGCTCACTCTTGAGTGTTCCCACTCACACGCATGACCTTCATCTGAATCTTTCTATCATCACATTATTTAGGAATTGTAAGTTTCAAACTATCTTTCTCAAAGCTTTTCTTGTACACTGGGTTCTCCTGTGGAGAGGTGCTGGCCCACACAAGGTTTTCGAACCGCCCATGGCGCAGAGGACTGGAGCTGGCCTCTGCAGCCTTAGAAATGCTTGTGGAGCACCTGTGTCATGTTCTTCTCCACATTAAGAAACTGATTGTCCGTTACAAGAAAGCAGCCTTCTCTTCCTTTTGTTAAAAAAAAAAAAAAAAGCAATTGATTATCAACATTTCCTTAGAAGTCAAGAAACTGTAGATGTCAGCTGGATGGGGTGGTCTACATCTCTATATAATCCCAGTGGTCAAGTTCCTATCTCCAAACAAAACAACATCTCTCAAAAATCATTTGTGCCCATCAGAAGACTTCTGATAAGAGTAGGAAGTCCGGGTGCTGCATGCCTTTAATCCCAGCAGGGGTAGGAGGATCACCATGAGTTTGAGGCCATATTGAGACTACATAGTAAATTCCAGGTTGGCCTGGGCTAGAGTGAGACCCTAACTTTAACTACCCCCCCCCCAAAAAAAAAATAGGAAGTCCAGATTCTTTTTGGAGTTGGCCATTGGAGATACTAAAACCTGAATTACACATGTTCCTTGTTAGTTTATGCTCATCATTGATACTTGTGCGGAGAAATTAAGAAGTTGTGAATCATTCCAGAGTTTTCTTTATTTTCACCTTGCTTGGAAATTGGAAGAAGAGTGGAAAATACCTTGTTCATAAGAGCTTTAGGGAAATTGTATAGCATTAGTAAGCCATATGCCTGACAAATTATAGCGTGTGAATTGACTTCTTGGGTGGGTCTGGGGAGAAGAAACAGACCTTTTCTAGTCACATTCAGATACTTTGCTTTTAACTGACTTTGCAGCTTTCCATGCAACCCCCAACACATACAAACGGAAGAACACAGAGACCGCCCTGGACAACAAGCCTTGTGGAGCGCAGTGTTACCAGCATTTGGTAAGATTTAGTGCTTTGTTATTCCAGAGAGTTGCTAAGAAGTCTTAATTTTGAACTTTGGTGAAGGTGATAAGGCCAGCACTAACGTTGTACTCATACTGGCCATGTGCCAGGCGAGTTCTCACCTGTGTTTGTTTCTTTCATAGTTCATGTACTGTAGTACTTAATTGAACTTGGATTATCTTTTGTTTATCTGTTATCTCTTCAGCAACGTTTCAAGGTCTTTAGGATCAAGGACCCTCTGCAAAGTTTATGAGGGAAGCATAGATAGCTGCATAGACACCAGAATCTCAGTAATCCTATTCAGATGTTCCTAAGCCTTTCTCATGGCTGTGACCTTGCTGTGAGTGTTAGACCTTCTGTAGTTTGAGCTATACTGTAGATCACACAGATTTTTTTTTCTTTTAAAGTGATGGAGAGAAGGTAAGGGATTAGGAAAAGATGAGGTAGGAAAGTTGTTTTTTTACGGGTACTATCTTATTTTTTACCATTTCCCCTCTTTGAACCAAGCCACTCCTACCTAGGAACTAAATGGGTATATATTGCCTGTTGGATTTTGGACAGAAGATTCAGTGAATGACACCTGCAGAAGGTATCCTATTTTTAAGCAATTTGGATTTTATAGAATGAAGTATAAAACTATTGGCTGCTCTCAAACTTTCTTCTTCTGTTTCCACTTAAAAAAAAAGGAACCCTGAGCACTGTTTTGTAATATTCTTTATAAGGTAGAACTTTATTTGGCTCATCTAAAATGTTTCTGTGGTCTCTTACAAACCATGCTCTTACCATTGTTTTATACTTGCTAAGACTAGATTATTATACTTGAGAATGCAAATCATATTGTTTCATTCCTAAAGTTTCTTTTATGTCTTCCTGTGGAAGGTGTTTTAATAGAAAAATAAGAAGTAACAAATCATGCATGCTTATATATTTTGTGTGCTTATACTTTTAAAGAGGTATGTATTAATAAGCCCTGAAAGATGAATGTCTAACATGAGGTATGTGATTCTTTAGGTAAAGATTCTCAAATGGACTGTATGCATAGACAGAGAATGCCTCGTTATATGAAGGCTAATGTTTTATATTTTAACTTACTGTGCTCTAACTTAACTAATGTTTCACAACTTCACCATGTAGACTATCTTGCCTGATTGTGTATTACCCTAGCAACATATTGAATACATTTTTCTGCTTCTGAAATCTTCAAGCCATCAAAAGCAGATAAAAAATGAGTTATAAAGATGTGATGAATGGTGATAAATTTTTTGATCAATTTGCCTTGTGCAATGGTTTTTTGTTCTTTTCCACCAAAATGAGTTTTAGAACTTTTCCCTGATGGCTACATTTTTCATTTTATAGGAGGGGGCAAAGGAGTTTGCAGCTGCCCTCACTGCCGAGCGGATCAAGACGCCACCCAAACGCCCTGGGGGCCGCAGAAGAGGGCGACTTCCCAACAACAGCAGCAGACCCAGCACCCCCACTATCAATGTGCTGGAGTCAAAGGATACCGACAGCGACCGAGAAGCCGGGACTGAAACTGGGGGAGAGAACAATGATAAAGAAGAAGAAGAGAAGAAAGATGAAACTTCCAGCTCCTCTGGTAAGACCTGATTGTTGCTTGGTAAGTGTCACTTTGTGAGGAGTAAGGATGGGTGGTATCTGGAAAACTTCCTTGGGTGTTGTCTTTCTTCCTCTGAACAACCCATGATCCTCTCAAAGATACGGAGCTGTCTGCTGTCTCTGCTTAGCCTGTCTGGTACTGGATGGTTTCTCCAGTTTGTCCTCACTCTCTTTGCCGTTAGTTGTCCTCTCCACCTCTTTGCAGCAGGCACCATGAAAGGAAAATTATTTGGTTTTAATATTCTTGATGGCCTGTGAGTAGGTTTGGTTGGAGAGAAAAGTGGAACAGCTGAGGAGTTTTAGTGTCCTTCCAAGTCAAGAGCATGCCATGGGTAGTAACAGTAATACCACCAACCACGCTGGCCTTCACTTTAGAAGGCTCCATGTACTAAAGGGAAACTCTAAAACATGGTTAGCTTTTATCTCTTTTCTAAATCGCCCCTGAATTTTCTTTCTAAATACTGTTTCCAGTCTTATTTCTTGACCAGTGCTAACATGTGCTCTCGTAGAGGCAAATTCTCGGTGTCAAACCCCGATCAAGATGAAGCCGAACGCCGAGCCCCCAGAGAATGTGGAGTGGAGCGGAGCCGAGGCCTCCATGTTCCGAGTGCTCATCGGCACGTACTATGATAACTTCTGCGCCATCGCGAGGCTAATCGGGACCAAAACATGCAGACAGGTAAGCAGAGCTCAGGGTCCACGCATAGGGAAATGTTGGCTTATTAGGCAAGTGGGAGCTAAATGAACCTTATCTCCTATTGTGCTATAGCATTTCCCCATTAGATTTAAGGCTGTACTAAAAGGCTAGTTAGAATTTAAACTTGGTGCTAGTACTTTTGGCCAGAAAGTAATTGTAGCCATTCTGACATGATGGGCGGTGGGGGCTTCTACTGCACACCAGGCACCCCCATTGTCACAGGGGAGACAAACCATTTCCCCAGAATGCAGCAGCTGGAACCACACTGACCCATGCCTCCATCTGTGCCTCTGGTCAGGTGTATGAGTTTAGAGTCAAAGAGTCCAGCATCATAGCTCCTGCTCCCGCCGAGGATGTGGACACACCTCCAAGAAAGAAGAAGAGGAAACACCGGTGAGTCTGCTCACTCTGAGCTTCCAGAAACTTCAGCCTCAGAGCTGCTGGTGGCTTTTCCTGAGGGTGGGAGTGGGCTTTCATTTGAACTGTTAAAAAAACTACTTTAAACTGCCATCAAAGATAGAGCTGGGCTGGAGAGACGGCTCAGCAGTTAAGGCACTTGCCTCCAGTGCCTAAGGCCCCCAGTTCAATTCCCCAGGACCCACATATGCCAGACCCACAAGGTGGTAACCCTGATATAAGGTGGTAATCCTGATGTGCTCGCTCTCTCTCTCTCTCTCTCTCTCTCTCTCTCTCTCTCTCTCTCTCTCTCTCTGCTTGAAAATGAGTAAATAAAATATTAAAAAATATATAGACAGATCTGTGGAATCTTGATTCTACTGGAAATTTGTTAGTGTCTTTCTATAAAAATGCAGCAGCTTCAGTAAATTTGTCATAAGTCATAAAAACTTTGGTTTCCATACTTTATTTTGGTTAAGAAAACCATTACTTAGCTTTTTCAGTCCAAGCTACACAATTCCTTAGCCGTTTGTTATGAAATGCTCTAAAGTGTGCCCTGGTGTGAGCTCTGGGCCAGTGTTCAGAAGTGTTTGCTTCTAGGATCCTGAATCATCTAGATGTGGCCACTGCTCTGTGGTATCCTCCACCCTTCTGTGTCCTTTCACAAAACCCGTGTGAACCAGTGACAAGTATGAGAGCTTCTATAAATGTAGAGCTAGGAAAGTCATGATGGGACCTCTACTATCCCAACCCACTTTGTTTAGAATGAGAAGTGTGCTTGGGTGGGGAAGAGATAGTCAGAATTAGATTGTGTTTAAACTTTTGTAAGATTCATTATGCTTTGTTACATTTCTCTAATAAATAAAAACCTTAAGAAATGGAGACTTTTCTCATAGGAATGGGAATTCATACTTTAGTAGATGCTTTTGAATTTTTGGTTGTACTCTAGTCGAAAGAATCGGTCAGAACACCAGGATGAATCAGTAGAACACAGCTGCTGCCTCTCCACCAGGGATGTGGGCAAGCTCAGGAGGAAGTCCATTGCTGCCAGGCTTCTAGGCTTGGCACAGTGACCTGAGTGGGCAGCATATGACTCAGCTCTGTTATGTTGGTTGTGCACATAGGTCCACTTAACCAGCTTTTGGTCAACTTTGTAGCTGACTGTCTTCCCACATTCACACAGAAGTTTGTTTAATTTTGTCTTTTTCCCCCCCCTATAGGTTGTGGGCTGCACACTGCAGAAAGATACAGCTGAAAAAGGGTTAGCATCTTTCCATTTAATGTCATTTGTCATGTAAAAATGTCAACTTTTGTTCTAGAATAGTAACTGGATTGGAGTTTGGGTTATTCTGATGGAATTGACTTCTAATTTAAGTGCAAGGTATCTAGTGGCTCTCCAGGTAGTGCTCTCTGAAAGTGAAGCTGATTGCACGGAATGAGCTGAGAGACACACTGAAGGAGATGGGGCTGAGATGTGAGGTGGGAGGGGATTTGTGTCATTTCTATCCACAGGACTCTATCTAGCGTTGTAAGCACAATAACTAAAGGAAACCCAGTGATGGAAGCTCCAGAGGTAGTGGGGAAGAATGTTCTCTTGTTACTTGTGATGATCATTTCCCATCTCCCTGGATTCATTGGCTGCCTGCTGTTATCTTTACTCAGACGGCTCCTCTAACCATGTTTACAACTATCAACCCTGTGACCATCCACGGCAGCCTTGTGACAGTTCGTGCCCTTGTGTGATAGCACAAAATTTTTGTGAAAAGTTTTGTCAATGTAGTTCAGAGTGTAAGTATTTGTTGCTTTGATGCAATTGCATGAGAACTGAATAGGCCTTTGGCCAGCAACTTGAAATAGAGACTTAACCCAAAACATGCGGGCATGGGAGCACTCGCTTACTACTTGCTTTGGAAATCCATTTATTCTACAAGTATTTATCGAACCTACCCTGCGCTGTGCGAGTGCTCGCTCTTGGGTAACATGAATGTGTGTGCGTGCGTATAAGTAAGGCAGGGTGTGATAAAGGATTTGATTTTTGTTTTTTTCTTCTTTGATCTCTTAAACAGAGTTGTAGTGAAGGGAGCCACTCCAACCTTTTGGGGCATCAAAAGTCGAGCTAAGAGGGGTTTTGTCTTCAGAATGAAGGACAGTAGTAGAAAGGGAGCAGGTTTTTACGATTGTTCACAGAAGCTGCACACAAATCTTGGATACTAAGGCAGGGTTAGAAATCTGGGTTATTAGAATGCTCCAGGACCACAGTTACTACTCCTTCCAGACCCTGTATTTTAAACATATTTATAAATCATAGACCTTAAATTCACTTAGCGAACATGAAATGGAAACAAAAGTCAGTGGTGCTGCTTCTCGACTCTAAAGCCTTGCATTTGCTGTTCTTTATTTTCTCATCTATGCAGTGGGGGAGTAAGGTAAAGCTTGTGAGATGCTCGGCAGAATACTGGCTCTATTCCTTTTGGTTGTGAATCATGGTGGTGATGGGGATAAACTTATTTCTGAAGGTCAAAACCGCTTTCCTGGATGTCGATGCAAGGCGCAGTGCAATACCAAGCAGTGCCCGTGCTATCTGGCTGTTCGAGAATGTGACCCTGACCTCTGTCTCACATGTGGAGCTGCTGACCATTGGGATAGTAAAAATGTGTCCTGCAAGAATTGCAGTATTCAGCGGGGCTCCAAAAAGGTAACTAATAGTCACAGCTGGAATATCACTATTTGATTGACTCAGGCAGCAGAATTAAAAGTGATCCTTAGAGGCTGGATGGCTCATTAGTTAAGGGCACTTGTTTGCAAGGTCTGATGGTCTGGGTTCAATTTCCCAGTACCCATGTAAAGCCAGACACACAGAGTGGCACGTGCATCTGGAGCTCAGTTGCAGTGGTGAGAGGCCCAGGTATACCCATTTATCTCCTCTCCTCTCTCTCTCTCTCTCTTCTCTCCCCCCCCCCCCGCTTTAAAAAAAGTGATCCTTAAATGTGCAGTTTGAGAGAGCTGTCAGGTTTTCTTTGGGTAATGCAATATCATAAGTTTCCCATAGAATGGACGCCTTATGGGGTGGTAAGATAAGCCATATGTTCTGAGAAATAGCCATTAATGTGATCATATTTGGAAGAAGAGGAATTTTAATAGTTGTTTAAGAGATTAATTAAATTTCTTTTTAGGGTTAGTTGACAGAAATAGAAACTTTATCTCCTTGATGGAGACATAATGATTTCTCAGACTATACAGGTCTGTGTCTGTCATGGTATTTTTACATTCCTTTCTGTGCAGAATAAAAGATGAAATTTCTTATGGAAAGGTTTTGTGGACTATAATCCTTTTTTATTTTAATATTTATTATTTATTTTCAGGCAGAGAGAGAAAGAGGAAATGAATGAATGGGTGAGCCAGGGCCTCCAGCCACTGCAAATGAACCACCACTTTGTGCATGTGCCTTTACATGTGTGGTGGGGAATTGAATCCTGGCCATCAGGCTTTGCAAGCAAGTGTCTTTAACAGCTAAGCCATTTCTCCATCCCCTGGACTTTATTTTTGTTTCATTAATAATCTTGAAAACAGGCCAAGTATATGGTACCCACCTGCAGTTTCATCACTCTTCAAGCTGAGGCAGGAGGATTTATGTGAAACCCTGTCTCAAACACAGAGACATGCACACCTGGGGAGGAGCCATGGTAAAAAGTTAACATATTGGAGAATAGATCCCTAACTGGGCAATTTTCAGCAGCAATCATCTTGACATTCTCTTTGGGACTGATCCCTCGTGATGGCTTTCCATGTTAAGGGAAAGAATAAAATCCAGAAGAAAGCCATGGAAGAAGTGGCAGGATCTCCAGAGGAAAACCAGTTAAGAACCAGAATGTGCTGGGGGCTTGAGCTGGCAACAGAAGTCACTGAGAGGAGGAGGGGAGTAGCTGTTAATTCCATCTGTCAGCCAGCCAGGTGTTGGTATACTCTGTAATCCTAGCACACAGGAGGCTGAGGCCTATCCTTAATATAGTGAGACTATGTCTCAAAAACAAAACAAAAATCACTTTGATGAAATCTGTCACTTTGAAATCCCTGAGAAAAACAGCATCAAGGAGAAAAGGTTTGGGCTGATGAGGTATTTCAGAGGTCTCTGACCGTGGTCACTTGGCTCTGTCACCTTTGGACGCAAGCATTGTGAGGAAGAACATGAGGAGAGCATGTGATGGAGGACAAGGGCAGAGAGGCCAGGGACATGATACACCCTTCAAAGGCATGACCCGTGACCGGCTTCTCCGAGTAGGACTTAGCTTCGAGTGTCTCCCACCTCTCAGTAGTGCCATCATATTACAAATCCTTCAGGATCCAACCATTGTTTAGATCAGCACCCTCACCACCCAGTCACCACCAGCTGGGGCCCAAACCTTCAAATCAGGGCCTTTGGGGGAGCCTTGGTTGAAAGTGAATTAGTCAAAGACTGGGGGTGGTTGTGGTGGTGGAATAAAAGTAGAGTAGTTTTTGCTTGTTTCGGCATTCTCAACAAAAAGGGTATTTCCCCCTGTAGATGGAGGATACTTGTCCTCTGTATTTTGTTTATAAAAAGTTGCAGGTGGGTCTTGTAGTCCTTCACTCCCACCACATCTGCTGGTGAGTAGAGTTATCCACTAGAGTGGGTCTAACCTTTCACCATGATCATGTTTCACTCTGCAGTCTGTCTGTCTGTCACCAGTCTCTGCTCCTTTCTGACTATGTGACTGTGTTCTGTTCTCTAGCACTTACTGCTGGCACCGTCAGATGTGGCAGGCTGGGGGATTTTCATCAAAGATCCTGTGCAGAAAAATGAATTCATCTCAGAATACTGTGGAGAGGTGAGGCACAATGACTTCGTGTGGTTCAGGGGTCTCTATTTATAGTCATAGCTTTCTTTGTTTTGGATTGACTTAATTGGACAGCTCCATTGGGGTTCTTTAAAGCCAATTAATATAAAATACTGTTTGGTAGGGATTTAATTGTATTTGTGGATTTAATTTGTGCCATATTGAACACGAACAAGAGCTTTGTTGGGTCAGGTTGGTCCCACTGTCTCTATAGTCTGTTAAGAAGGACCTAGAAACACATGCCATTCATAACTGCTTGCTTTTTCAGTTGTAGGGCTAGGGAAAAGCACAGGGCTTTGGTTTGTATTAAAGATACAGTTTGTATTTTTGTATTCAGCAAAAAGATTTGTGAATTACTTTCTATAGACATATTGCTCAGGACATAATCGTATTTCTGATGGGGAGTCCACAAAGTACTATTTTTTTTTTCTTTTAAATATTTTTATTTTATTTGAAAGGAGAGAGAGAGAGAGAGAGAGAGAGAGAGAGAGAGAGAGAGAGAGAGAGAGAGAGAGAGAGAGAGAGAGAATGGACATACCACGGCCTCCAGCCACTGCAAACGAACTCCAGATGCATGCTCCACTTTGCATCTGGCTTTTCATGGGTACTGGGAATGTGGGTTGCTAGGCTTTGCAGGCAAGGGTCTTAACCACTGACCATCTCTCCAGTCCCAAAGTACTGTTCTTTATCAGTGTGTGGATTGGATAGGAAAGAGCAGCTGGCTAACTTTATTTATTTATTTATTTATTTATTTATTTATTTATTGAATATTCTCAAGAAGGGCCAAAATTCCCTTGATGGACTCTTGTTGGGTTTGATCACCTGCTACAACATAATTCTCTCCTGTCTGTTTTATTTTTTTAAAGATCATTTCTCAAGATGAAGCAGACAGAAGAGGGAAAGTGTATGATAAATACATGTGCAGCTTTCTGTTCAACTTGAACAATGGTAAGTTTCTGAGCTAGAAGGCAGTTAGTTCCTGAGTATTGGTTTGGGAGCCTTCTGCTGTGGGGATTTGGAGAGGAAGGCAGGTCAGCAAAGGATGGGAAGGAGGGGCTCTGTGGAGAAGCCTTGTGTTTCTCATCACCTGGCATCATCTAGGGATGTGCTGTTCTATGGCAGGGAAGGGGAGCAGGGATTCTCAGTCTCTGGGGTACAGGCCATAGGCAGGTGGGTCTGGGAAGGGCATTCTTTGTTTTCTTGCTGCTGGGCTTGCCTTGGGTTGAGTTTGCACAGACAGTGCCTCTGCCTGGAAGGATGGCGAAGCAGTGTATTTGAAGGCCGCTTGCAGACTTTCCAAGGTCAGACTTCCCAGTGGCTGCCTCAGTCTGTCTGTGGTGGGGTTGTGTGCAGATGTAGGTGTGTTCAACATGGGAGGTACTCAAAAAACCTTCATCTGGATCTAGTAGAAGAATCTTTTAAAAGAATATGTTCAATGGAAACAGTGTCATTTTAAACATGAAAATTTCAGTTCTTGATGTTGAGAGGAACTTGGCCAGGTTAAGGTTTTTAGCTGTGTTTTAGGAATGAATATATATATATATTGTGAAGTAATAGCATTTGAGACAGCTAGCCATCTTTAATTTCCAAGGATTAATTCTAACCTAGAACAGCATTTTCTTCTGTGTTATTTTTATATTGAAGTAGAATGATTTATTTGCCTTTGAAGTCAAACCCTGAAGAGCTATAGGTATTTCCAGAACCAATTATGTGTTTAGTGCTCTATAAATGAAATGATTCACTGGATTGTATTTGTTTTTTCCTCTTCAGATTTTGTGGTGGATGCAACCCGCAAGGGTAACAAAATTCGTTTTGCGAATCATTCAGTAAATCCGAACTGCTATGCAAAAGGTAGGCTCTTAAGAAGTTGGAAGGATCAGTTTGACAAGCAGGAATTCCCTGTTCAGTCCAGTGCTTGTGTTCTGTGAGCAAATCAATCAACCTCCCATGGCGTGGCTTCGTGCTGACTGCTCCCTGACCCCAGCTCGTCTCTCCTTCCAGTTATGATGGTTAACGGGGACCACAGGATAGGCATCTTCGCGAAAAGAGCCATCCAGACTGGTGAAGAGCTGTTTTTTGACTACAGGTTGGTAAAGTACACTTTAGTGTGATATGAGGGCCGTTTCCTTCCTGCACTGGGAGCCATGGACAAAGGTTGTTTTTATTTTTCTGCTAGATCTGCTGTCACTGGAAGGGTGTCTTTCCACTGGCCAGTCACTGCTGTTGGCACCATAGGGAGTTGGTTATGCTTTCTCAGCAGTGTGGGTCCTCATTATAAATTATAGATTACTTATTTAAAATATATATATACATATATGCATACATATAAAACCTGTGGGAAAAGTCCCGTTTCTCATCCTGCTGTTGACAGCTGAGTGCGACTCCTGGAGGATTTTATGTTCTGCTTCGCTTCCCATCTTGCATTAGGAGTTTCCAAAGTCAGTGTGATCATACTGTGTACATAGAGATTGCTCTACAACATGTGTTTATCTTTACTGGTAGCACACTGAGATCTTCATGTTTTTAATTGCTAAACTACTTACTATACATGCAGATTTTTTTTTTCTTTTTGATTTTTCAAAGTAGGGTGTCATTCTAGCCCGTGCTAACCTGAAGCTCACAGTGATCCTACCTCTCCCTCCCAAGTGCTAGGGTTAAAGGCGTGCACCATCATGCCTGGCTAGAATTTATTTCATATTGGTGGTTAGCATTTTTTTCTCTGGTGCTCTGGATTGAACCCAGGGCCTTGTACATGCTAGGGAACTGTTTCACCACTGAGATACATGCCCAGCTCACATATTGTTCAGTATTTTAAAAGTCAGGCACTGTTGCCAGATGCCTGCCTGGCAACTCTGGGTTCTTTCTGGAGCAAGAGCTACTAGAATACCAAGGTGCATGGCCACTGCGAGTGCATGACTTTGGGCAGGAGTTAGGCTGGCAGCTCACATCATCAGGCTCTGGGATAAACCTGACAGTACATCTAATATTTATTTAAATGTGTGCAGATGAAGATTTCCAGTTAAAAGAAGTCCTGTGGCTGAATATACATCTCACGCAGAAACTGTTCTTGAGGACTAAGTTGCAAACTGGGGCCCATGTGTACCCAGTTCTCACAAGCCCTGCTACACAGTTGAAGGAGAGAACTGAGTGAAACCCAGTAGGATATGAATAAGGTTCCTCCTGGGAGGCCTCTGCCAGTGGTTTCACCTCACGTTCATTCTAAGTGGGGGAGAGTGGGCAGCAGGTGGGCCAGGATTAGAGGCGAAGCTGTCCAGATCCCAGTTGGGAATGTCCTAAGATTCCACTCAGTAGTGGGGCTCTAGGGTACCTGTCTTGGCTTCTGCTTTCTACATCTGGGCATGGCCAGCTGGGGCTGCTTTTTTGCTCTAGTTCTTTACAGATCATGGTTTTGCTTTCTCCATATTAGACCCAAAAGTCAATGCTGTGAAGCTGCCCTTTTGGGGCAGCATGCTACAGGGCATGGGGAGGGCTGGGCAGGTGCTGTGGGAATACTCTCCTGCATGGGCAACTTCTCAGCTAGTGACTCGATGTGTCTTGATGCATGCAGCTGGGTGAGTGGGGAGGCGGGGAGGAGAGGCTTTAAAAAATAAAAACAGACATTTTAATGCATCATTACGTTCAGCAGGCCTGGTTGTGCTAATCTCTCTGTATATTCATTTCTTGTTCATGTTGTTTCAGATACAGCCAGGCTGATGCCCTGAAGTATGTGGGCATTGAAAGAGAAATGGAAATCCCTTGACATCTGCTACCTCCTCCCTCCTCTGAAACAGCTGCCTTAGCTTCAGGAACCTCCAGTACTGTGGGCAATTTAGTAAAAGAAAATGCAGTTTGAAATTCTGAATTTGCAAAGTACTGTAACAATAATTTATAGTAATGAGTTTAAAAATCAACTTTTTATTGCCTTTTCACCAGCTGCAAAGTGTTTTGTACCAGTGAATTTTTGCAATAATGCAGTATGGTACATTTTTCATCTTTGAATAAAGAATACTTGAACTTCTCCTTGTTGTCAATTAGAATAGTCTTTTTTTCTAGAATCACTTGAAAAAGCTCTATCTCTAAGGAAAAACACTTTTAAATTTGTTTTTTTTCCAGTTGTCTATGGATCTTGATTTAATTAATACTGTCTATTGGTATAGGCAGTATTAATTTGCCTAAATATTAAGTATAGACCTTTATATATTATATATAGCAGTCTGTACATAATCTGTAATATATAGATTATGCATAATGAATATGCATACTCACATAAGATATGCCTAATACAGGTGTTACTATTGCTTGATAGAATGTAGGAGATGTGTGAATGATACTGGTATTCATTTTGGGGTGTTGTAGTTACTTTAGCATTGTTGGAACAAAATACCTGACCAGAAGTTGCTAATAGGTGAAAAAGTTTTATTTTCACTGGCGGTCTTGAGGGTAAGCTTCAGGATGGTAGGGAAAAGAGGGCAGAGCAGAGTCTGGACACCCTCTCCTTGCCATAGCAGGTGGAAAATAGCAAGAGAGTGACCTGAGCCAAGGGGAAGCTGGCTGTAATGTCCCTAACCTTGCCCCAGTAGCATACTCCCTTTAGCAAAGCTCACTCCCAAATTACCACCAGGTGAGGAACAAGCATTCAGAACACATGAGTTTATGGAGGACATCTGATTCAAACCACCACATTCTGCCCCTGGCCCCCATAGACTCTCAACCATCTCAAGATTTAAAAATGCATTAAGTCTAAAAGTTCAAGGTCTCACCTGAGACTCAAGACAGTCTCTTAACTATAAGTGTATAAAATTACAACAGGATAAACACACATAATGGCACAAAGTATACATTCAGACTGCCAAAGATGGCATTAGGCTTAGCAAGGAAAGACTGAACGAATGCAAGATCTAAAGCAGACAGGGCAAATAGCAAATCCTGCAGTTCTGTGTCCAGCGACAAAGTCTTGGGGACATGGTCAGAAGCCATACAAAAACTCTAGCCATACAAAAACTCTAGCCCAGTCCAGACAAAGATCTCCTTCCCCTCCTAAGTCAATTAGGGTTCCAATTCCACCCATCTGGGCTGCCCAAAGCCTGGGGAAAACTCCATTCTGAGCCAGCTTTGGTAACCATCCCAGTCCTGGAATCTCTAAAATTGTATGATCTCCACTGCAACCTACAGTTCATCCTCATGGTTACATTGGCCTCCACGTGGCCACCCCTCTCCCCCAATACCATGTTACAAATCCAATGACCTCCTTTTTCTTGCATTTGTTATATTTCTGTAACACTAAGTAGGCTTCCAAATCTGTTAACCAAGGGGAGAATAAAGCTGATTTTAAAAAGCATTCTTCATACTGTCCCAATGCAGAACAGCTGGCTCAACTTCAGTGGTAGTAATCTCTCAAACAATTGCAGCAGAAGCAAGCTGCAGGCTCCAGCCCAAATCTCATTTCTTTCTGTGCCATAATCTCACACCAGTCCATTTTCTTCAAAACCCAACCCTGCTCAAATTCTCAGGACATGGTTCGAACACAGCCAGCCTCTCATACAAAAACTCTAGCCCAGTCCAGACAAAGATCTCCTTCCCCTCCTAAGCCAAGCATACATAGTCCACAGTTTTTTGTTTGGTTCTGTATTTAGATCCTTAAATTCACCGCAAGATGTCTTAGTCCAGAGTTTCAATTCTTCCACATTCCAGCTACAAATCAGTTCCAAAAGACCTAAAGCCATTGTCAGCAATGACCCTACTCCCAAACCAATTTCCTGTTGTATATATACTTTCTCATTGCTGGGGCAAAGCACCTGATGAAAGATTTTATTTTGACTTACAGTTTCGAGGGAAACTTCCTGATGGCAGGAAAGCCTGGCACGGAGGCTTGACATCACCTCTGCCACAGCATACAAAATAGCAAGAGAATGATCTGGATTCTGGCAAGGGGAAGCTGGCTATAACACCTCCTAAGCCCTCCCCTAAAGGCACGCCTCCTCTAGCAAAGCTCAACCACCCAGGCTGCCACCAGCTGGGGACCAAGCATTTGAAACCTGAGTTTACCTGGGACATCTGATTCAAGTCTCCACATGGAGGGTTAGTGAGGAGCTTGCTGACAGGGTGAGCTATGTTCCATTCAGCGGGCATCCAAGGGAATGCTGTTAACTCCATGTCTGTTTTCCAATATGTAACGACAGAGGTTGAATTGGGCTATCTGAACCTACGTGGCTTGAGTTCATTGGTGTAGCTAGAGTTCTTAGAGTGGATTCCCACTCTGGATCTGCCACATGGGCGCTCTTATGGTTCACAGCCCCTCTAAATCTTTCCTCCAGGCTTTCCACGTGTTCGCAGCCCCTTCTGAACTTCTAAGCCTCAGTTTCTCTGGCTTTCCAATTTTCTGAAATAGGTTTTCCACGTAAGAACATTCTAGTCT
Organism: Zapus hudsonius; assembly: GCA_004024765.1. Taxonomy (NCBI): domain Eukaryota; kingdom Metazoa; phylum Chordata; class Mammalia; order Rodentia; family Dipodidae; genus Zapus; species Zapus hudsonius. The sequence continues at coordinate 77,025 of PVHP010001626.1, forward strand.
TCCTTTCCGGGTCCCAATTCCCTTTGAATAAGCTCCACGAATTGTGACTTCTCCCCCAAAAAACTCAGAAATTCATAATTTGTCCTTCTTGGTTCCGTCTTTATTATTCTTCATTAAAGATTAGGAAAGAACCTCAAACTTGGGATTCATAAATCTGGGGAACCCTCTGAACCCCCAAATTCCCACATCAGTAGCTGCTGCTTGTTTCACATTGATCAGGCGCTGCAGTTACTGGCCAATAGGCTGCCTCCTGTTCCACCCTTGTCACTAAGCATCTTCCCTGGACAAAGCAAGCAGCCTTTTAGCTCTTGAAGAGGTAACTTTGTTACTCTGAAATAGGAAAGTTCTCCTTGAGAAATCTACGGGCCTTGTTTAAGATGTAGCTAGAGTGCATCTGTTACCGTTGTAACAAAATTGTTCTGAAAACAGATTACTTACATCATCTGGCCACTGCTCCCAGCCAATCCCTCCCGGATACAGAGCTGGGAAGTGGGTACTTGAGCAATATCTACTCAGTACTGGCCCTTGGTGCCCTGGTGAGCAGTAATCCTGGGTCTGATGTAGTCCAGGCTAGCCTCAAAACTTGTTTGGTAGCTGAGGATGAGCTTAAATTCCTGACCCTCCTGCCTCTGCCTCCTAAGTGTGTACCACCATGCCTGGGCTAGTTTGTTTGGTTTTTCGAGGTAGGGTCTCGCTCTAGTCCAGGCTCACCTGGAATTCACTATGTAGTCTCAGGGTGGCCTTGAACTCGTGGCAGTCTTCCTGCCTCTGCCTCCCCAGTGCCACCACGCCCACCTGTTTTTTCTTAAACCATGGCTAAAAGTCCATTTGTTTTGGTATGTGTCTATGGTATGTGTAGTGTCCTGTGTGTGCAGAGGCCTGGGGACAAGTGTCCTCTTGTGCTTGCCTGCCTGATCCTCTCACTCGAAGAATTATGGAAGCAGTTGTAATGGAGGACTGCTTGAATAGTGAAGGGTATTGTTGGCCCAAGAACAGAAATGAGAGACATGCTTGCAGATCAACGGCTTGACCCTGAGAGGTTGGGAGGTTATTAATACAGAGTAAATAAGTGCTGGTCAGGAACGCACCAATAAGGTTCTCTTCTGGGAATGGGAAAAATTTCCCCCCCTGAATTCAAGCTCTGCCGCTTCTCAGTTGCCACAGCAGTTGCTAAGTCCCCGGAGGTGTCATTATTTACTGTGGAGCCATTTTCCAAGGACTCCGTCTTCTGTACAAGATCAGGTAGGTAGCATCTTCCTGCCCTGTCTAAGCAGCAAGTACCCAAGCAACAATCCTCTGTTCCTGACCTCAAGACAAGAGCAAACTCTCCCGTAGGATACCTTGCCCAAGGCTTTTAGTGGCTTTATGACAGAAAGTGAGGCAAGGACCCTGCAAGTGGTTGTGGGACTTCAGCATAGACTTTCCCCAAGTACAGCAAGTAATTCCAAAAGCCAAAGTGCAAACACAATATTGTGGTAATTTGCAAAATGTTTGGTCCCAGATGTGAAAATAGGGAGGAGAATCCCTGGGAGAAGGGTGATTTTCCATGAACTGAGGAATTCCTGCAGGGAGAGTTGTGACTGCATACCACGTGTCAGAGGCCGCCTCCAGCACCTAGAGACTCGGATTTCTCCTGTGTGTGTGCATTTTAAGAAATGCAATTAACCTGAGTATGAGTAATCTTTTGGTTCTAATCATGACTATAATTTTTAAAGTATTATTTACTTGAGAGAAAGTCTGGTGCCAAGGCCTCTTGCTGCTACAAACCAACTCTAGATAATGTGCTACTCTATGTATCTGGCTTCATGAGTCCTGGGGAATTGAACCCAGCCCAGCAGGCTTTGTGAGCAAACGTCTTTAACCACAAAGCCTTTCTCTAGCTCGGGTAACTCAACTTTCTGGCTTGTGCTTGAAAGTGATGCAAAAGATCTTGCCTTCTTTCCACACCCACCAACACATTTATGTGAAGATGTGAGGATACCTGACCCAGGCCAGTCTGCAGTTCACCTTTGATTGCTGTTAGCAATGTTCATAGTACTCAAGAGATGACTATTCCTGGAGCAACCGAAGAGACTGAGCCCCCAGCCAGACTTCCTTGGGACCGTTCCTATTCCGCAGACTCCAACCGAGCATGTTTGTCCCAGACACAAACTTGAACTGTTAGGAGGAAAAGCAAGCTGGGAGCTGTCCTGGTTTGCATCCGTGGGGCTTAGGGCAGAGGGTCTCGCTCTAGCCCAGGCTGACCTGGAATTCACTATGTAGTCTCAGGGTGGCCTTGAACTCACGGCAATCCTCCTACCTCTGCCTCCCGAGAGCTGGGATTAAAGGCGTGCGCCACCACGCCCAGCATCCTCTTGCTTTCTATCTGGCTTTATCTACTGGGAGCGGGAGGACTGTTGGCAAAAGGACATGTTAAGTTCCAGAGAAGAGAGACAGGAGAGTCATAAGCTACCTGAAGACCCTGTCTGGAGATGCAGCTCAGTGGCACAGCCTCAGCTGGATTAGCACAGCCAAGGCAAAATAAGAAGGCCCTCCCCCGCCCCCAGCCAAATAAAACAAGCTATGGAAACTTCCAAGTGTGAAATGCAACTGCTCTCAGGTTCTTAGACTTAGAGGAAAAGCTTGCTGAAGATATCCAAGTGTTGACTGCTTACCAGGGGCTCAACAGTGACGAGACAAAGGACCTCCTGTGAGGTGTGGCAGCCGCTCCCTGGACCAGATCTGAGGGTGCGCACCATCAAACCATCCATCCCCAGCCTGGGATCTCTGAAGACACATTGGGGTTAAGATTCTAGCCTCCTTGAAAACAACTTTTCTAACAGTCTGGTTCCCTAGCAGAGGCCTGAAAAGTAGAGATTCTTGTCCTGTGCAGTCCTGTGTGGGGAAGACTTGGTGTCCTCCCTGCTGGCCCAGGAAGTGACCCTCATCTAACCGGTGGCCTCTTACCTATGGGCTGGAAGTAGAAGCAGTGAGCCTCCACAGGCTTCACCTCCGAATCCCGGCGCCCATTCCCTCAGCTTCTCAAGGGTTAAAGGGTTCTTAGTGTGGATAGTCACGAAGTCCTTACAATGGCAAACAGGCCCAGGCTATAGTCACTGACTGCCACTCATGGGTTAGAAACAAGGGTGAGTACACAAAAGGATCAGGGGGCCTTAAAATTAAGATCTTAATTTAGACTACAGGAAGACACTGGGAATATAAATTTGCACAATCTTTTATTTACATATAGAAATTAGTAAAACTTAAAACAAAACCAAATGCAACTTGTACAGAAATTCTTTAATTTTCTTTATTTTCACACATTAAAAAATGAAACACACTATACAAATGGTTTCCATAGCAGATTACACATGGGTCCATTCAGACTTGCTCTCAAAGTGCTGCCAACATGACAGGCGCTGCCTCGGACGACAGCTGTAACCAGGTAGCCAATGCATTGATTTAAGTGCAGTAGCATGCAGCCCTCAGCATGGAAGGTTCAGTCCCTCTGTTCTTAAGTTAGGTTAAATGGCGTTGGTGTCCGTATTTACAGACGACGTGAAATGTATCAGTCCTGAGCAGTTCTGCTGTGGTCGGAGCCCAGCTGATGGGAGCCGTGGCCTCAGTGTTAAAAAGGGAGGTCCAGATGGCGGCAGGCTGGCTGCTATGAACTTCAGTTGTTTTCATTCTCTCCATTGGAACTACTTGCTTGTGGGTCACGGACCCTTCTAGAAAGGTTAAGCCAAGTAACTGTAGGTGTCCTTTTCGCCATCAACTCGCTCCAAGTATTCTTTCTCAATGAGAATGTCAATGCATTTCTGGGCAGTATTTAGAAGAGGGAGTGAAAGGGGAAGAAAAATACAAATAACCATCAAAATAGAGGCAGGCCATCCACTGAGAGCACAATGGGAACACCTTACTCTTCATCCAAGAGGCTGCAGTTCCAATGGCCACACAGACAATTCTCCTGAATGCTATCTACTGGGGGGGGGGGGCAGGGACGCCCGAGAGCCTTGCCTGAACATATGTCTTAGGAACTGGGCAAGAAGGAGGTTCAAGAGCTGCAGCAGAATCTGACACACAGACACACACACACACACACACACACACACGGTGCCAGGAGCATGGAATGGTTCAGGGAAGCAGCCATGAACACAGCAGTGTCTGTGGTGATGACTCCAGGAGCCTCGTGATAACCCTCTGTCCACTGCCACACTCTCCTGATAACACCTTGTTCTCTGCCAAACTGATAACCCCCTGTCCACTGGCACACCCTGAGGCTAAGTGGCTGAGATTTGGCCAAGCATTTCGGAAGGGAAAGACCCGCTGAATTAGTGCTTTCAACAAGCCCAGCAGAAACCAAGCAAAGCCCATCAGCAGTGACTAGCTCCATGGAGGATAGTGTGTTCTTACAACACAACACCCACAGCAGTGAGAGTAACAAGCTAGACTGCAGCCTGCACACACTACTAGCAAGTTCTTACCTGACAGCAGGGCAAGCACTTTGCAAGCCATTTAACACCATGTGAAATGAACATGAGAACCCAGGGCAGCATGGGGAATGGCAGGGATGGGGGAGGAGCCTGGAGGTCTCTGGGATGATGATGGTGTCTTAGTTTTCAACTGGGTATTGATTACAGTGCATTGGATTTGTGAAAATCACACTATGTTTTCGTGATTCACACACCTCTTTCTAGATTTACTTCAAGAAAAAATTAAAATCGAGCCCGCTTTCCTTTGCTAAAATCGACTGGATATGAATCAGCCAGTTCCCTTCATGATACAGCAATTGAACTCTCTTTTGCTGTGTCTTTCTAACATGAGAAGGGAAGGGCATTGCTCTGGAGCTCCTGTACCTTGATCACTGGGACCCGAGGCTTGAACCTGGAGGAGAGCTGAGTAAGGACTTCACCAAGTAACTGCTGGTGTTTCAGAACCTTCCTCATTTTCATGATTCTCACGATGGCCGCCTATGAAATAACCAGGGAAAACATGAGCTTAGAGGGGTAACAGCTGAGCATTTCAGTTAAAGCATCCTGAATACAGGCCACTTGATTCCATTTCTTATTTCCCACCAGATAACAGTATCCTGAAGACAGATGAAGGCATAGGTAGCCAATCCTGTATCTACCCAGGTCTCAACTCTGATAAAACACACATTAAAATGTTTGCATCGACTATAAAGCACACACACACAAAAACAACAAAAATCTCCTAAGCTGTAAAAGCCGCTCATCTTGCCCTTTATAGCTCTTACTTCCTTTTCAACAAGCACACTTGTTTCCCAGCAGCTAGGGTGAGAAGATCATGCCATTTTGATGCGGGGCATTCATCCCTCAGCTACAGATGTGCTGGCTCCAGGCACTGTCATCTTTGGCCACCACTGAATCATGTATTGTCCTCACAGCCACTCAGCAGTCAGAGCTAGCACATGACGTCAACCCACTTCTTTAAGAGAACTGGGCACACACAGTCAGTCAGTCAGTCAGTCAGTCACCTGAATCAAGAGTTTGCGGTCTTCCTCAATGTTCTTATGGGTGGTTTCTTGTTCTTGCTTCTGTTCAGTTTTCATGGGCACATTGATGTTAACCCTTAACTTCTTACTGTAAGGAACACAGAAGAAAACGGTCACTAAATGCTTCTTTCTTTTTTTTTCAAGACAGGGTCTTGCTCTAGCCCAGGCTGACCTGGAACTCGCTATGTAGTCTCAGGGTGGCCTTGAATTCATGATGATCCTATCTCTGCCTCTTGAGTGCTGGGATTAAAGGCGGGCACCTCCATGCCCGACAAGGCTGCTTTATGTTTGTCTGTCAGCACTTCAAAAGAAGGATTAGCTGCACCACACCAGGGGCAGGCGGGGCAGTACACGGTCTACCTGCTTCATCACGTCTCTACCAAATACCATGGGGTATTATCACAGGGTAGGTTTCTGCTTTGCCATTAACAGTGACAATTAATAGTGACATCTGTATTCCAAAGCATGCAGGGTCTACAGACAGCTCCCAGGCTGTGTGAGGTCACAGTCTCCTTAGCTTGTGACGATCCTAAAAAGTGTGTCCAGGGTGCCAGGGGGTAAGACTAGGACTATATGCTTGATTCTTCTTACTTTTTATAACCAAGATATAATTTTATTAAGGTATCTGGCTTCAATTCCACTTCATCAACATTTGCATTTTCATCTTCTAAGACCTAGAAGAAAATGACTATTATTACATATTCATCCCAGGAAAAGGCATTCTTACCATGACAACATATAAAATGTACAAACGTACCAATAACTTTGACTTCAATAGAATCTGTAGGACCTGTGCCAAAATGTCCTGCAATTTAGAGAGAAAAAGAAACGTGGATTAGAGGGGAGACATTTTCTTTCCAGTGACCATCCAGACCAGTCACGCTTCCACAGGAAGTAGTCACCACTCCAAGAGGAGAATAGTGTTTCTTAGGAGTTCTGTAATTCACCACTTCCTCCTACCCTGACTTCTCTAAATGCCACAAGCCCTTTGATAGCCCTGAGCACCCAACTAAAAAAAAAAAAAAAAAGGAATAATACTGTCATAGATAATTATTACAAGCCACGCTTGACTCATTTCTTCAATTAAACCTAGAGAAAACCACTTCTTAAATGCTCAACAGCTCATCCTGGACACTTACCATCACAAAAGAAATCTCTTCTTTGTGGAGCTGAGGACAGAATCCAGAGTCTGGGCATGCCAGGCAAGTGCCCTACACTGAGCTAGGTTCTGAGCTTCGACCACACTAGAAGATATTGTGTTCATGAGCGTGGGGGGCTCAGTGACAGGCAGCTTGTTGCCACCTTGGCTTTGGTGCCTGAGATACACTATGGCCTTGAATTTGGAAGCAGTGCTTGGCTTGGTCATTCCCAGCTCCACCAGCCTCGTGAGCACTCACTTACTCACCCTGACTCTTACCAAGAATGATGGACAGAAGTTCTGCCCTCCCAATAAACACCAGGCAGGGCTATCAGGCGAGGCCTCCTGAGTAGGAAGGAGCAGCTAAAGCCCCAGAAGGGTGGTGGAACACTATGAGTGCGTAGCAGGACTAGGGGTGGTGCGGCCTTGATGAGAGCCCGACCTGTCAGCCTCCCTCCCGCAGGAGGACCTGCATGCAGAGCCCGCTCGCCCACCCACCTTCGAGGCAACCTGAGAAGTTCAGTCTCCTCTGGTGTGGGGAAGAAGGACTCAGAAAAGACCCCTAAACATAAAGAGCAAACTCATCTGGTTATTAAAAGCTGAATATACATTTTAGACTAACTTGGAGAAGCTCACACACTAGAAGCCATTAGAAACAACAAAAAACAGCATTACAGAAACTATAGACTGTCTATCCTTCATGAAATATGAAGCTCAACAAAACACAGGCCAAGTAGCCCCTTTCAGAAAATCTTGAAACTTGAATTATTTCCAACTCTGGAGTCTTTCTGATTCTGGAATACTTATAGATTTTACTGACTGAGCACCCCAAATCCAAACGTTCATAACTTGACACCTAAACTTTGTGTGCAGATGACACAACTGTGTATTACACTGGAAATATTCCCCCAAACTACCAGAGCTAGTGAATTGGACAGTTATAGGAGACAAGACCAATGACAACTGCAAATACGGCTGAAAAGGGTTCAAGGTAACCAGACTAGGTGGGAGATATCCTATGTTCACAGACTGGAAGATTTCACATTGTTGAGATGGTGCTAGTCTCTAAAATAACCTATAGAATCAGTGTAATTCTTATCAAAATTTAAACTGCTCTTTTTGCAGAAAGGGAGAAGCTGTTCTTATATCCAGATGGTAGTTAAGAAGCCCAGAATAGCTAAATAATATTGAAAATGATTAAGGTTAAAGGCCTCAATTTGAAATTTATTACGAAACAGCAGTAATCAAGACAGTGCGTTACTGGCTCAAGGAGAGACATGATCACTGGGAGTCCAGAAGTAACTCCACACCTCTGTGGTCAGTTGCCTTGACCAGGCTGCCATCTCCATCCATAGGGAAGAGGCAAGCACGGTGCATACACTTGTAGTCCCAGGATTCAGCAGACTGAGGCTAGCAGATCCCAAGTTCAAGGTCGGTCTGGGCTAAATAGTGAAACCCTGTCTCCTCACACTCCATGCCCCCCCCCCCCGCCAATTTTAACCTTGGACTCAGCAATGCTTCCTTAGACACAACACAGAAACCACAAGCTACAAAAGAAAAATAACAGATAAAGTAGGTAGTAAGCATCATCAAAATTAAAAATCTGGGAGCCAGGTGTGGAGGTGCACACCTTCAATCCCAGCACCCAGGAGGCAGAAGTGGGAGGATCGCTGTTAGCTCTAGGTCAGCCTAGAGTTAGACCCTACCTCCAAAAAAAAAGGGGGGGGGGGATGACAAGGACTAGGAGATGGCTCAGATAAGGCTCTTGCCATGCAAGCATGAACATTTAAGTTTGGATCCTAGATACCACGTAAAGCTGGATGCTGTAATGCTGGCATCTGTAATCCCGTGTCCCTAGAGCAAGGAAGGAAGAGGCAGGAGAATCTTCTAAAGCTTGTGAGCCAGCCTGGCAAATGAAGCACGGTAAAGAAAAAACCCTCTCTCAACAAGGTAGAAAATGAGTACCAATGCTCCAAGTGTCCTCTGACCTCTGCACGCATGAGCCTAGAGTCCCATACATGAACACGCACAACACATCATATACACACATAACATTGAAAATGGGCATACAATCGTTATCTTAAGCTGTATCCCATTTATATGTACAACTATGTATGAGTTAAAAAACATGTTGAGGGCTGAGGCTGTAACTCCATTGTTAGAATGCTTGCCTACTGAGCCGGGCGTGGTGGCGCACGCCTTTAATCCCAGCACTCGGGAGGCAGAGGTAGGAGGATCGCTGTGAGTTCAAGGCCACCCTGAGACTCCATAGTGAATTCCAGGTAAGCCTGGGCTAGAGTGAGACCTTACCTTGAAAACCACCCCCCCCCCAAAAAAAAAGAATGCTTGCCTACTGTGCACAAGGCTCTGGGTTTGACTCCCGGACACAATGGACATGGTGCTACAAGCTGCAGCAGGGTGAGAAGTTTTAGGACAGCTTGGGCTATACACGGAGATTCTGTGTCTCAGAAAGAACTGGTTCAAAGAATGAGAGGAATTTAGCATGTCAGTGTGTGTGTTGTGTGCCTGCCTGTGTTAGAGAGAGAGAGAGAGAGAGAGAGAGAGAGAGAGAGAGAGAGAGAGAGAGAGAGAGAGAGAGAGAGGGGCTGAGTTCAAAAATTAAGAATTTAGTAAGATTTTACACTCCAGGAATAAATGAACACAAGGATTCAGTCAGAAACAGCCATAGTCATCTTAAGTGTTAACCACCATGACTCCCCTGAGTAACTCAGGTCTGCTTTCTCCGCACAGGCCCCAGCAAACCATAAACAGACTAAATCATTAGAGGAGCAGGTGGAGCTTTATGACCAGGAATGTGCTTCAGGTCCTTGATATTAGCTAGGTACATTCTAGCTTAGATGGACAGACCATTGTATCAGTCCCTCCCTTGAGACTCAAGTAACAAGGATCCACTGGCTCTGTCCACAGATGCCCTGTCAATGGTCCTCTGTAGGTCTAACTGGGTCTCCTAGCCTCCTAGCACTTGTGAGTCATACACTGCAACTGGGTTTTTCCAGAAGAGAGTATATTCCTATCACGTGGCAAGCATCCCCTCCCGCCCCTGTTTTTCCTACAGCATGTACAAGAACAAAGACATGGCAACTTGACACAGGGGGCTGTGAAATGACAAAAATACCATTTTAATCTGTGTGCTGTCCGTCAACTGCTGCACAGTGTAGGCATCTTCCGTGTTGTACTGAAGCAGGATTGCCATCTGGAATGTGGATGCCTTTGGGGCCCCACAGGAGAGAAAGAAGAAAATGTAAATACACGGGGAAACTCCTCAGTGTATCTTTAAGAAACCAATTCTTCAAGCAGTTACAAGAAATAAGCAGAGGCATGTAACAGGGAGCACTGTCAAGCCACTCTAAGGCCCTTTCTTGAAAGACCTTTTCAAACATTAAGACGAGCCTGAACTGTGCCCTCTGTGATATCCACTACACATGCACCTCCACTCTCAGGTAGATACGTACATATATACACACCTGGTGTACAGACAAGAGGCATTAATCTTTGTTTAGTGCAGGGCAAAATCCCTTTATCAATGCTCAGAAATTAAACAAGCAATTACTTGTGAATGACACTGTATACACAACTGAGTAGAAAGAAACTGTATTTTTAAAAAGAAAACAGCTTAATTGAAATTCTGGCTCTGCTACATACAAGCTAAAATGCAAAGAAAGTCACTTAAATTAACCAGATCTAAAGATTTCTTATCTACAAACTGGAAATAAGATCAGCTGCACAGTTACTATACTAATAAGATCAGTTACACAGTCCTCAGCAGCACTATAAACTCTGAGGGTAATTACCAACGTGAGACTGTCTGTCCAAGGAAGAGAGCTGTCACTGTAAACATCAAATACAGGCATCGGAATCTATCATCCAATGTGTTAGGCAGGAGCAATGCCAAACACTCATTCACGTGATTTTTACACTTTCACGGTCTAAGCACCAGCACCCCCACTTAGTGGAGGAGAAAGCTTCGGCTCAGTCATGACATAACTTGCCCCTCAGCCAGAAGGATGGGAGTTCGGGTCACCTGACTGTGATGCTGTGCTTTACCACTGTTGTACCAGAAGCCTAACTCAGGATTCTGCTGTCTGGCTTCTCAAACTGGATTGCTAGGTTTGCCTTATTTTCATTTAGTATCAATTATTTTTCCCCAAAATAAAAAGACGATTTTACCTGCAAAGTGTATCTGTTTTTGAAGCAATTAGTTACCAGTTCTCCTTTGGACAGTTGATACAACCATGTCAATTTTCTGCCACTGTGACGGCTGGCATAGAAAGCTGTGAATCGCTGGTAACTGCGTTCCAACTGGATAAAAGGACAGCATTATGTGGAATCCATGTCTCCCTCCATCCACGTCAGCACTCACTTCTAAATAAGCACCTGGCCCACATTCAGATGCACATCAGTGCTTGCACACAGTGCACTACGGGGCCAGCCCTGCCTTACTGAGAGCACCAGAGGTGGAATCACAACTGGTTCCCAGCCCAGGCCCAGTGGTACCAGCAGTGCTTACTTTATAAGAGAAAACACCCACGCTGATGGCAGGGACAGAGAGAAGATCAGCTGCTTGCCTTCAGCCCAGTGCCCCACTCCTCCACGAGGGAACGCTGCCCGGCTGCTTCGCACAGCATGGCCACCAAGGCCATGGAACGAGCAGGCTGCCCTAGTCTATCTGTACTCAGCCCAAAGCAGGCCAGATGGCAAAGCCACCCTTACCTCGGATGGCAAGGCGAATGTGCAAGACTGCTGAAAGGGCCACGATCCGGAACTCAGGACCTGAATACTGAAGTCCACTGGGTGTGGGGGAGAAAATTTGGGAATACATTTAATTAATCCTATAAGCCTAAAACCTTCACTGTTTCACACGAGGAGTGGTGTATATTAAAAGACACATTAAATGAAAAATACTAATTGAATATAAAAATTAAGAATTGAACATAAAGGCTAGGGCAAGATCCTGCTTCAAACACATACACACACACAGAACGAGAACTGAACATAACAGTTTTAGCTCATTAATGAATTAAAAGTGTAAAAGCTGAGCATGGTGACACAGCCTATGATCCTGTAGACTGGAAGGCAGAAGGAGGATCGTAAGTTCTAGGCTAGCTTGAGCTGCAAGCCAGACTATCTCCAAAAATAAAAAATAAAAAAATTAAAGCTGGGAGTGGTAGGCACACACTTTAATCCTGTACTCTGGAGGTAGAGGTAGGAGGAGGATCATTGTGAGTTCAAAGTCAGCCTGGGCTACAATGAGAGCCTACCTCCAAACAAACAAAAAAGAAACAGTCAAAGAAGCAGAAGTTGCTTTCCTCCAGAGCAGTACTTCTATCTTCTGTTGGGGACACTGTCGTCTAGTCAAGCCAAAGCTGTGGTGACCTGGCAGGGGCTCTACCCTCACATGCAAGCACACCAACAGCCCAACAGTACACAATTTCTTGTTCTTCGGTGTGCGTGTGCCACTTAGCACTGCAAAGACACACCATTACAAAGATGTAACCCGTGAGTGAAAACAGCAATTCCAACTAACAGACAGCTGAAACTCCACTGGTGAAAAAACTGTTCTGCTTAATGATAGGACAGCACCTCTGATTTGGGAATCGTGAAGAATTCTCCAGTGTTCATTCAAAAGACAAAAGACAAAAAAAAAAAAAAAAAATCTGGAATGGATCCAAGCTAAGGTTCAAAACAACAGAAGCTCAAGCTCAGGACCCAGATGCCAGTGGCCCTCAGGCCCCCCAGCTCCTGACTCTGTTAGCTTAGCAAAGGCTGTCACCCCCAGAGATGCTCCCCACCCACCAGAAGTCAGGAGGAGGAAGAAGATAGGTCCGTCTTAACCTCTGAGTTTCTCAGCACCTACCACCCTCCCTCCTCTGTTACAAGAACCCTGAAGCAGCTCCATACTTACAGTCCAGTGGTTCTGAATTCGTGAGGTGTTTTTTGAACTGTTCATTCAAATCTTTGCTTACACCAATGTCTTGAAACATCCGCTGAAGTTTGGAGGTATACTCAAAACCACAAGCTTGCTGAAATGAATCCAGGAGATTATCTCATTAATTTGCAGAGAAGGGTCAATGTACATAGGGAATCTTAGAGAAAACATTGCACAAGGTACATTTAGTTGCATGAAAAAAAAACCTACTACTAAAGTTAGTAACATTTAGTTATATTTTAGAGTACAACTATGCACTGGCTAAAATATCAAAAACAGAACCATTAAAAGCTGGACAATTAGGTTTTCATACATATAATAACCATTATTTGAGCATTTAAAAGCAAGATGTTCTATCATGGTGAGAAAATACAAAGCTATTGAAGAATAGCTCTGTATTGAAGGTAGTTAATCATAAACCATTTAAAGCCAGGTGTGGTGGTACCTGCCTGAAAACCCAGCAAAAGAAATAATTGTCTGCCTCTTATCCCACTATTATGGATGGAATTATCTCTCCTCAAATGATGAAACCTGAAATGCCAATGTGAAGGCACCAGCAAGTGGACTCTTGCCAGATCACACGGGTGGGGCCTTCTGATGGCCTTCGCATCCCTTGTGAATGCTCTCTTTGCCAGGTGATGACACAGCGAGAAAGGGAGGAATGTCCCCTTCAGGACCCAGATCAGCCTGCATCCTGATCCTGGACCCCGATTTCCATTTACCAAAGCAGCTGGTCCATCATGGTAGTTTGTTTTTGGCGGCCTGAGCTAAGACACTGACTACATGTACTTCTAGGTCAAAGTGAAATGCACTGTTAAGATGTACAATCCTCTGGATGGCTGGCAAGTATGGAAATACACACAGGACGAGGGAAAGGAAGGAAGAATAAAGAATGTCTCAACAGCAAAGAAACACTGAGGCCGCCTGTCCTGTAGACAGTTAACCAAACCCAGAGGACAACGACAGCCAGTCCAAGCACAGCCAACAAGGCCAGGTGTGTGGGAGGCACAGGATGTACAGATGGTGAAGAGCGGGCAGAAGGGCCCCAAGGCAGGTGGGTGGTAGAGACAGGACAGCACTGGCGGCCTGGCTGGGAAGACCCAGACCTGTGTGGTAGCAGAGTTTACTCCACACATATTCCTTGCCCATCCATAACTTGGGGAAATGAACAACTACTCTAATAAAGCCCGAGAATATTGGAGTTTTCCAGGAAAATGAAACTCACCTTTAACTTGGAGATCATGCTGGCCTCAGCATCATCACTGGCACTGTTCTGATGCACGAGTCTCTTGGCCAGCATCTTTGCATAGAACTTCTGGAAGACATCTTTGTCCTCTATGTACTTGAAGACAACCATCTGGCAAAGCCAAGAGAACATCTTATAAAACACCCACAAGCTGATTGTCACCGACTACTCATAGGGGGCCACGACACGTTTTGGTTTTGTTTGGGTCTATATGTTAATCCATATGATGGTGACAATTTACCCCAGAGTGTTAACAGTAAGCATTTCCACCCATCCCTCAAGTCACAGTAAGCTAGACTAAGTACCAGGAAGGAAAGCACCAATACTCAAAGAAGGACTCAAAGAGTCAAACCACAGATTCAAAGTAAAATCAAGACTATTTATTTTTCCATTTCAGATGCCCTATAAAGAGAGCCTTACAGACAACCTGTGAATAAAGAAAGAGCTATGGAAAATAGGTGTGGCCATAAAGCACCTTACCACTTGATTGAGGGTGTCTTCTAGTTCTGCCTCTTCTGGGTTCTTGGAACTGAAAAGAGAAAAGCACCCACCATGTTTAAAAAACCAGTGAGCACCCACGCACACTGTCAAACTGCTGCTTCCAACCTTCAAATGATCAGTTCCCTTCATGAGGCCCAAGGGTAAAGAAGCCGAGTTTAACTTTCCTTACCTATGGCAATTTGGCAATCCACACTAGAGCCCATCAGGGAAGGAGAGATTGTCAAATGGTCATTTAGCATATCCAACATGAAAAACTATGTATATTATTATAAGTAAAGGTTTCCTTTAAGATTTTACATACCAGGAAATGAAATTGCTTTCCAGTTTGCTTTAATTTTATGGTCTTTTTATTTATTAATTAATTTTTTGGTTTTGGTTTTTTGAAATAAGGGTCTCCCTCGAACCCAAGCTGATCTGGAATTCACTCTGTAGTCTCACTGCAGTCCTTCTACTTCAGCCTCCCAAGTGCCTGGGATGAAAGGCAGACATGGAGGCACATACAGAGCCTAAGGAAAGGGTATAAGCCCTGACTGAAGGGCTGCTCTCCTTCTGTAACTGTACTTACAAAATAACTCACTCATTCCATCTATTGACAAACATGATGCAAAGGCAATTTAAGGGGCAAGTTTGTTTAAAGAGTTCTCTGAAAGTAAAACTCTTTAATTCATGTGAAATGAACTGGTCACTAAACAAGCTCACTATGTACCCTACAGTGGCTTCAAGCTCATGGCAAGCCTCCTGCCTCAGCCTCCCAAAAGATTATAGATGTGTGCACCACACCTGGCTATGAAGAAATGTTTCTAAGTCGAGAGTGGGCTCAGAAAGTATAGCTCCACTCTTTGTTGGCAGATGAGATGGCTTTTCCCTGGAACATGGCAAGTGCTGGCTATACTCTGTTCACCAACATTTGTGTTTAAGATGCTCTGGAAATGTCTTACCACTGTTTCAGCAACCTTAACCAATATAACATAGATCTGATTAGGACCATTCATGAAAAGACATGGGTAAAATGACACTAAGTATTCTGTCAAAGAGACTGAAGAGTAGCTCTGTAATGAAGTTAATCATATTACAACAACCTACAAAAATGGCATAGTCTTAAGGGGCATCTAGTTTTAAAGTCCTTTTTTAATTTCTGGAAAGAATGCATTAGTGCATCTAACTAGAATTGATAAATAATATAGCAATCCAGCATGGCAATAAATAGAGAAATAATCAAATACTTAAGAGTCCCACTGACCTTTGGAGGATGGCTTTCGGGCAAAGTTAAAAGACACAGCCATAATAATCAATTTCAAAAAAAAAAAAAAAAAGACAGCAGTTGACAGCAAGAGACCTGTATGTGCCCATGCATACACACACCTGTGCACTTGCACACACACATATGTGAATAAATAATTTTTAAACAATTAGAAAAATAAAAATGGTGCTGGAGAGATGGTTCAGTGATTAAGGCATTTGTTTGCAAAGCCGAGAGAGAGAGAGAGAGAGAGAGAGAGAGAGAGAGAGAGAGAGAGAGAGAGAGAGAGAGAGACAGGCAGACAGCAGTTGACCTTTAACCAATGCTTTCTCCTGTCTAGAGCAAATCACACAGCCTCCATGAACACAGTAAATCCCATTAGGTGTTGCAGAGTCATCACCACAGCCAGGAAGCTAGACATTGTACTGTGAAGAATTCTTTAGTTTACTGATAATTTTGATTCGCTAACATTTTGCTCAAGATTTTTACAACTCTTAAGTGAGGTTTTTTGTGGTCTTTGATGCTGGCATTTGTGGGTTTTTTTTTTTTTTCTGTCTTTTTTTTTGTAATGAGGTCATGCTAGCCTTAGTTGTTTAAAATATAATTTACTGACTTCAGAACCAGTACAGTTTGGGTCATGGAAAATGAATGCAAGAGAAAGCAAAAGGAGACTGTTTTTCTTCATTGAAATTTTCAACACTTGATGTGGCATTCCTAGAGCACTTCTGAACTGTGATAGGAAGAGAAGCTGAGGGGATGGGGACCCACAACAGGAGCTGCCACCTCTCAACACACATGAAAAGTGCTGGGCGAGAAACAAGGTGACTGAAAAATCATGAATATGAACCAGCAATACAACAAACTCACCAGGAGATAATGAAACTGTGAAGTATGAAGAGTAACTAGATGGGGACAGACCTGCAAGCTCAGCACTCGGAAGAGGACAACAGAGAGTGA
The DNA here is from genome assembly GCA_004024765.1 of Zapus hudsonius. Classification (NCBI taxonomy): domain Eukaryota; kingdom Metazoa; phylum Chordata; class Mammalia; order Rodentia; family Dipodidae; genus Zapus; species Zapus hudsonius. The sequence goes on from PVHP010001626.1 coordinate 93,548, forward strand.
GAATGGCTGGGCACAAAAACAAAGTCTCAGCGGTTAAGGCACCAGCACCCATGTACAAGCCAGCTGCACAAAACGGCACATGCATCTAGAGTTCGTTTGCAGAGGCTAGAATACCTGGCACGCCCATTCTCTCTCTCCTTGCAAATAAATGAATAAATATATTATGCTCTAACCAAGTGCCAATGAGAGTTGATGCAGGCATTCAACTGGTTGTAGAATCTTTATATTTTCCAAGCAGCAATGTAGGTAAAATGTATTGTAATTTTAATTCCTCATATAAAAGCTGATATTTTAATTAGGAGTACTAAGAAAAACCCAAAACCGTTTTAATACCTTTTCTTCAACAAGGAGTCACAGTATCGCGCAAGCAACTCAGGGGATTTACTGGACGACTGGGCCATTTTGGTAACTGCATTGTTGTTTATGAAGCGACCACAAGCCTGTGTTATAGAAAAGACTGTTAGAGAAAGATGTCCTACCCAAATTCACTACCCAAGTGACGACCATAACTTAGCTACCTTATCAAGTGCAGCCACGAAGCCAGCGTCATTGTTGAATGCCGACATCACCAGGGCATTATACTTTTTATGAACATCCAGAACTGTCTGTACATACATTTTGGGGTCCTTAAGTAAAGAGAAAAACAGATATAAAAGTTGATCATTGGAAACAAAATTGTACATTAGTCTGGTACTATAAAATGTTCTAAGAGGCTTAAATACATTTTTAAAGAAGTTAATATGATCAGAAATAGTCTTGGTTCCACCACTGGTACATGTACAACATCTGTTTATAAATAAAATATATTCTCCAGACTCCAAATTAAATACCTACCTTAAAAACTAAAAACTCGGGGCTGGGAAGATGGCTCAATGGTTAAGGCGTTTGTTTGCCTGCAAGGCCTAATGACCCTGGTTCAATTCCCCAGTACTCACATAAAGCTAGATGCATAAAGTGGCACATGTGTCTGGAGTTCGTCTGCAGTGGAGAGGGGCCCTGGCCTGCTCATTTTCTCTCTACTTGGAAAAAAAAAAAAAAACAACAAAAAACACCCCACACACTTAAAAAGCTTGGCCACTGGGTAGGGCATGTCCCAATGGTAAAGGAGACAGAGCTGAGGGATCATCTATCTAGAAGTCGAGTGTCAGCAATTACTGCCCATTAATCCAGGACCGTGTGTCTATTTTATGGATGATGAACTCAATCACAGCTAAGCATCTTGCCACAGGTAAGTGGAAGCAGAGCCAGGTATGGACACAGGCAGGTAATTCTTTGAGAATGGTAAGTGAGGCAAGCTGAGATGCCAGGCGTGGGCCTCCATGATGGCCCAGCTGATAGACACACAGAGTTGGGAGGGCTTCTGACATATCTTCACAAACAAAAACTTCAGACACACATAAAAAGGACATGTTCTGGGCTGGAGAGATGGCTCAGCGGCTAAAGCACTTGCCTCTAGTGCCTAAGGCCCCGGGTTCAATTCCCCAGGACCCACATAAGCCAGACCCACAAGGTGGTGGCCCTGGTGTGTTCTCTCTCTCTCTCTCTCTCTCTGTCTGCTTGAAAATGAATAATAAAAATATTTTAAAAAAGGACATGTTCTGTAAATGTTTTTAAATTCCTGATGTGCTGTTTCATTTTTGTTTTTGGGAGACGGACTCACTGTAGCTCAGGGTGGATTCAAACTTGTGATTCTCTTGCTTTACCCTACCAAGTGCTGGGATTATAGGCATACACCACCACATCCAACCCAAATTCCTGATATATTAAACTTCTAGGAGTGAGAAACAAAAATCCCACAAATTCTATTTGTTTTGCACTCTTAAAAATTATTTGAAGCTGGGGGGAGGGGATTAGAGAATGGGCACACCAGGGCCTCCAGATGCATGCTCCATCTTATGTATTGTCTTTATCGAACTCCAGTCTTTAGGCTTTGCAGGCAAGCACCTTAACCACTGAGCCATCTCTCCAGTCCTATTTTGTACTCTATAGCATTTTATTTGTTTGTTTTTTTTTTTTTTTGTTTGTTTTTTGAGGTAGGGTCTCACTCTAGCCCAGGCTGACCTGGAGTTCACTATGTAGTCTCAGGGTGGCCTTGAACTCATGGTGATCCTCCTACCTCTGCCTCCCAAGTGCTGGGATTAAAGGCGTGCGCCACCATGCCCGGCCTTTATTTGTTTTTTATAATAAGAATCAACCTTTATTGTAGAACAATTATTTAATACAAATTTCAGGGATTTTCTGTTAAAAAATAATACAAGTTATTATTAAGAAAAAAATATACCATGAGAAGACATAGTTTGTTTCTATCTGACTTAATTGTGGTTTAGCTACTGAAATCCATCAACCTAAGTGTTAGACTGCTTTCTGATTTCCATTTGAATTATCCCACAATATTACTCTAAATTTCCTTTGCCATAGTATTCACAAAGAACTTTGGCCTTCAGTGCACATTCAATCTGAGTGAAAGACAAACAAACATTCTGGGAGCACTTAAATTCCTTAAGGAGGTTAAGAGCATTATAAAGAGCCAACTGCTTGTCAAAACTGCCAACTGAAGAACTCAGATTGCTTAGAACACTTGCTACTTCCGAATACTACTCATAGGATTCACATAAGATGTATTAGACATGTAAACACATTATTACTTAGTTTATTTGTAAGAATGACTAGTGCTTAGGAGGGGCAAGAAACTCATACTTGGCAAGCATTTAAAAATTTTATTTGTGTGTGCATCTGTGTTTACAATCATGCTAGCTTCTTTTGCTGCTCCAAATGATTGCCAGAGCGTGTGTTACTTTTTAAATCTGGCCTTCTGTGGGTAGCTGGGGATTGAGCTCTGGCAATCTGGATTGAGCCCTGCAAGTAAGTATGCTTAACCACCGAGCCATCTTCTCATCCACAAACCTAAACTTGGAACAAGGCATCACTCACCAGGAAAATGGCTTCCCACCATGCACCCTCACCTTGGTTCCCAGAAGAGCCAACTTTACCCTTGACCTCCATGACCCAGTATCACCCGTTCTGGTTCTCGACCAGACCAGTGGACTCCTTGAAGCCAGTGGTAACTATGCTTATTATTATGTTTCGGGAGAATTAGAAAACCTTTCTCTCTATTCTCCAATTTTACATGTTTTCTCAGATCCAGGATTTGGAAAAACCAATTTCTCTAACTGCCCAGAAGGAATTGCCATTTGGAAATACAAATCTTTGCAAAGTCTAAGACAGTCTCCAGACTGATTCCAAGATTCTTTGTATAAAGAAGACCCAAAAGAGAGGGTAGCTGGGGATGTGAATTTGGGCTAGAACCTTGGAAGCAAAGTGTGCCAAGACATGGGGCCCTGGGCAGGTGAACTCAGCCTATGAGGACCAGAGAAAAGCCTCAAAAGACCAACCTGGCCTGGGAATGACATATGGAAGAGAATTGCAAGAACTAGTTAACAGTGCCAAAGTCCAAGGACTGAGGAGGGCATAAAGCAACAAAGATGAAGAAAGAGATCAGTGCTTAAAGGCATGTTTTTTGAGGCAATAGTCTAGGTTGGTCCCAAACTTCTCTCCTGCCTGTGTCCTGAGTGTTGGGATTTCAGGTGTGTGCCGCCATGCTTGGATTTGAAGAACTTTGAGGTGAAAACACACACACACACAGTAGAAGGGCTGATTCACAACCAGAGGTATGTGAAAGGGTAAGAAATACAATTCTTTGTTCCCAAAGGAGCTTGGCCAATGCTGTGACTTCCTGCTGTTATTACCTCAAGGACAGAAACAGTTATAGCTCCAGACCAAGCTCCAGTCCTCTCTGAGCTTGCCCAACTAGCCCTTAAGAGGTCTCAGGTGACCCTATACTCTGTGTTGTCAGCAATGACTAGATGCCCTCCCCACTTCTGCATTTTTTGGGGTCTGTCTCTCTTTCCCCAAGTGCCACCACTCACCCAAGAAACCTCAATTCTTCCTCCTTCCAATACCCACTCAACTGTCAATACCTGTTCATTTCTTTACTTTCAACATTTTACTGGGAAAAGCTTCAAATGCATTCAAAATTAGAGCTCCATGTATTCCTCACCCAGCTTCAAAAATTCCTACTACAAAGCCCAGATCTCTCGAGCTCCTTCTCTCTGACCACACCTCAAAGCCAATCCAGGCACTGGGCTATCACTGCCATTTCATCTCAGCACTGTAACAAAGCTACTAGTACACTTCTAGCCACTCTTTCTTACTTTAATCTATTTTTATAAGGTAGCAGTTTTTTAATAAAAATCTGGTCTTGTTTTGTATAACACCCTAATCTGGGTTTTTTCATGCCCTTTGGATTAAGTCATCACAATCAATTTGCTTTCAAGCATCTCCCAGCCTCTGCTTAGTCACCCCAACCCACTGAAGGGCTCTGGGATCCAGTTTTAGTTCTTCTCCCTCAGCCTCAACACTTTTCTCTGGGAACTTCTTGGAAGTTTCAATCTTACCGTAATTCGATTGCACAGCAACTTGTTGCTAATGGCTCTCTCACTGAGAATCAGCTCAGTGAAGTGCTGGGACCTGCCTAGTGCTTATCATGACTTTACAACGAGAAAATAACCAGCTCTTAAAAAGGTGAACTGAAAAAGGGTTCAATTAAATTCTAGGAGCTGGCACAGGGCACACACCCAGGCGCAGCATCTGGGGGCGAGGAAAGAGATGGAGGCAAGCCTTAGCTACAAAGCATGACCCTGCCCCAGAAACAAGGTTCTAGTGCTTTGTCTCATGGACAGCTTGCACAGTCAGATGCCAATCTGAGGATCAGCTGTGTCCTAATATAACACTCAATGCTCAGTACCATCCAAGAACACTGCCAAAAGAGGTAAGTGCAGAGGCTGGGGACATGGCTCAGCAATTAAAAGCACTTGCTATGCAAGCCTAACAATTGGAGCTTGGATCCTCAGAGCAGACATAAAAGCTGGACACAGGCAGTGTGTGCATCTGAAACCCCAGCACACCCATGGCACTGAGGAGGCAGAGCCCAGAAAAACGTGAAGCTAGAGAGCCAGCTAATCTGAAAGTTGCAGTGTGGGGGGATGGGTGCGGGGGCAACCCTGTCTCAAAAACAAGGTGGAAAGTGAGACCAACACCCCAAGATTGTCTGCTAACCTCCACATGCATGTCATGAATGCCTAAAACATTCACCATGCACATAAGGTAGGTACACTGGAACCGTCCTAAATCTATTTCTTGGTCTCCTATAAAATGCTCCATCAGAAGTGTTTCCCCTTAACTATTCATGCCACGCCTGGGGCAATAGTTGTCAGCAGCTCTTGAAAATTGCTCCTCCTACCTCAAAACAATTTTTTTTCAAAGATGTAGAGTTCCACAGCTGGTCTCTGCAGCCCAACACTCCATATTAGTAAGTACCTACCAACACATGTCTCTTAGATGATAAATTCAAGTGTGTAGCATTTGGTTGTTTTTCACTGGCATTACTAGTACCCCTTCCCCTCCCCCACCAGACACTCCCAGAGTTTGAAGAAAGTTAACACTAATTATGAGGTGGGCTTCCCTTGAAGGGCTTTGCAATCGATGGTGGAAAGACAGGAAATGTAGAAATTAGAAACATACACAGTGAAAAATGGAAGAGTCTGACAAATGCCATCCATTCAAGGGAGCTTTTAATAAGAGTGAGGATTTGAGCTGGCCTTGAAAGCAGAAGCCAAGGAGAGGGCAGGTATGACTGCCACAAGCAGGAACATTAGAGGGGAGGATGAAGATATAATTTGTGACAATAGGGGGTCATGAAAATGAGGGCAAGTTTGTTTAAAAGAGGATTTTTGACTTCGTACAAGAGATTAAGAACAAGATGAATGCAGAGTGAAAATTAATATAGTAAGTGGGGTTTTTGAAAGATTAAACTGCTATTTTTTATGAGTGAGAGATTTAAGACCATTTAGCAGTGAAGTTCTGGGGTCCAGATTAAGATGGAAGCCCTGGAATGCTGGACTAGATAAGAGTCAGGGAGAGATATTCCATTCCTGGGCTAGAGTAAGAGACCTATCTCAAAAAAAAAAAAAAAAAAAAAAAAAAGGTTGCCAGTACTTGGGAAGCAGAGGTAGGAGCATTGTTATAAATTTCAGGCCAGCCAGAGATTTCATAGTGAGTTTCAGGTCAGCTTGGGCTAAAGTGAGATTCTACCTTGGAAAAAAAAATAAAGTTCTTAGGGAAAAAATACTTATCATGTATTAAAAATTCACTATTTGACTTGAAGACAGGAGCTGGAGAAATGGGTTAGCAGTTAAAGGCACCTGCTTGCAAAACCTGATTGCCAAAGGTTCCCCAGTACCCATATAAGGCAGTCTGGAATTTATTTGCAGCAGGAGGCCTTGACACACCAACACTCACTCCCTATCATCTGTCTGTCATAGGGAGGGAGGAGGAAGAGGAGAAGAGAAAGTAAGTTTGGTTCAGTCTCAGTGGTGGAGCACTTCCTTTGAATCCACCAATGAGAGGCTGAGGGCATGGCTCAGGGACAGAGTCTTAGAGTAGCATCAAACTTGCTGTATTATCGAGGATGGCCTTGAACGTCCCTTCAAGAACACGCACAAGTACACATCACCAAACTGCTTTTAAGTGGGGTCTGAACCCTAGACCTCTTGCTTGTGTGGCAAGTACTTTACCTGCTGAGCTGTCTCCTCCAACAGCCCCTCAAATGAGTTTTTTTTAATTAAAAAATTGTGTACACTAGAGAAGACAATGCAGTTAGAAGTTAGTGTGAAAATAGGACTCAATTGACTTTTAGACATAGCATCTGGCTTTATGTGGGTATGGGGGAATTGAGCTCAGGCCCTTCTGCAATGTAGGTGAAAGCCTTAACTGCTGAGCCATCTCTCCACTCCTCAACTGTCTTTCAATCAAATACAACTTACATTTAAAGCAGCTTCTCCACACTTTTCAATTGCTGCAAGACCCTGATTATGAATATGTGTCTCCAGCAGTTTCTTCAATTCACCTAGGCCATCCTGAATTCTAGATACAAGATTATACATTCGTCCCAAATCTGAAAGAAAAACAAGAGCAAACTTTATGCATGGAAACCATTATCATCTATTCCACTAATTTTATATTTATATTGAAATTAAAGGCACTCTGAAGATAACTCTACTTTTATACCTTGGTTGTAAGAAGCATTTTATTATAAATCAGACTCTTCTATTTGGTATATTGTTAAAAATACCAATAAGGTTGGGTTATTAATAGAGTTCACTTTCCCCTAAGAAAATTCATTGATGTAAAAACTAATAGTCTGAAGATTGAGGAATTATTTATGCCTCAAAGAGGCACTCAAATATTTTTTTTTAAATGAACAGATTTAAGGAGAATATGGACAGCTATTTCAGCTTTACACACAAGTTATAAACAGGTCTCCCAAATTACTTATTTATTTTATTTTTTTTTTAAATTTTATTTATTCATTTTCAAGCAGAGAGAAACAGATAGACAGAGAGAGAGAGAAAGAGAGAGAAAGAGAGAGAGAGAGAGAGAGAGAGAGAGAGAGAGAGAGAGAGAGAGAGAGAGAGAGAGAGAGAGAGAACACACCAGGGCCACCACCTTGTGGGTCTGGCTTATGTGGGTCCTGGAGAATTGAACCCCGGGCCTTAGGCACTGGAGGCAAGTGCCTTAACCGCTAAGCCATCTCTTATTTATGTAATATATGTTCAGTTTATGATGGCCAAAGAAGAAAATGCCTAAATCCAAATAGCAGTGCTTGACAGAGCTCCTGACCTCTGTCAGTATCCAATGAGAGCAATTAAGTCACATATAAACTAAGTCTCTCTGCATCTCAGGATCTGCAAAGGAACAATACTCAAGAAAAAAAAATCATAGGCAATATCAACTCTTAACAGCATGGGACAAATTATTTTCTACATTAAACTGAAAATAAGGAGCTGGAAAGATGGCTCAGCAGTTAAGGTACTTGCCTGCAAAGCCTAATAACAACTTGGGTTCAATTCCCTAGTACCCACATAAAGCCAGATGCACAAAGTGGCACATACATCTGGAATTCGCTTGCAGTGGCTGGAAGCCATGGCCTGTCTATGCTCATGTTCTCTCTCTCCTCTCTCTCCTCTCTCTCTCTCTCTCTCTCTCTCTCTCTCTCTCTCTCTCTCTCTCTCTCTCTCTCTCTCCCCTTATAAAAACTGAAAATATGCTTCAGTCATATCCAAACCCTCCACAGAACTCTGAAATCAACGCATAGCAAGGTCCACACATGGCTTGTATTTTCAAAAATAACTGACCCTGGAGATGCTAACTTAGGGGCTGGAATTTCAGGCAGGTGCCTTAACCATGGAGCCATCTCTCTAGCTCAGGGCTATAATTGGAAATATTTTCAAAACTTCAGGTACTAGTAAGTACTATATATATGTTAAGGGTCTTAGTAGCTTACCTTCATTCTTATCAGCATCCAATAAATTCTGAAACTCTGTGTGGAAAATTTCCAAGTGTTTTTCGATGAGGACCTGCTCACATTTCCTTGCTAGCTCATCCTGTGTGCTTTCGTGGAGGTAAACCTGAACTCTCCGCTGTTCCTCCAGCAGGCGCGCCTCTGCCTGCAGAGAATTAATGCCAATGAACGGCTGTGATTCACATTGAAAGACTGAGAACAATGGCAAACTAAATTTATAAATCTGCTCTAGTAAAACATGATTAAGTAAAAAAGGAAAGAGGATTTTATATTTTGGAGTGTTAACAATATTTAAACCACCACTACTATGTTCCAATTCTTTAAATGCTCTGATAACATTTATCATTATTAAGAGTTCAAATATTTTTGTACCATTTTTTTCACTTTTGAATAAGTGGTGTTTCACATTTTGGATGTGACATGCCTACCTGACCATCAAGGGTCCCAGAATGACCACTCGAAATAATCATCAGCAATGACACTTTAAAAAAATTAAAGGGAAAAGTTTATTTTTTTTTTATAAAAAAGGACAGAAAAGTTATACAGTAATTAAAAAAAATTAAAGAGGGGCTGAAAAGATGACTTGTTTAAGATGCTTGCTTGCAAAACCTTCCAGCCCAGGTTTAATCCTGAAGACCATCCACATAAGCCAGATACAAAAAAATAACTAAAGTGTCAGGTGCTCATTTGTAGTGACAAAAAAACTCTGGTGCAACCACACATTAGCATTCATTCACACATGCATGCACACACTCACACACAAGTAATTTTTTTTTCCTTTTTCTGCCAGTGGATGCATGTTTTTTTTCTTTTTTTCTTTTTTTAAAATATTTATTGTCCATAATGAGTTACATTATTTAGTGGGCAAACCATGCGTTGTTATCCCGACTTCCCCAATTCCCCCCTCCCCATCCCTGATCAGTTGTATATCCTCCTTCGTGGGCTGTCTGTATTAGTCCTTGTGGCAAGGGATCCTGTATATCTTAGTATTCATCCCGGTCTTCCTGGCCCAAGTGAGTTGTTACTGATGGGTGCTATGCCTCTGGACTGTCTCCCCCACCACGGCTCTCACAATCTTTCCGCCCCCTCTTCCGCTCAGTTCCCTGAGTCGTGGTGGGTGAGTAATAAGGCTGCTTTAATGTTGCGAGCTT
>PVHP010001627.1:0-62994 GCA_004024765.1 Zapus hudsonius
CCACCACGGCTCTCACAATCTTTCCGCCCCCTCTTCCGCTCAGTTCCCTGAGTCGTGGTGGGTGAGTAATAAGGCTGCTTTAATGTTGCGAGCTTAGAGGTCCTTGTGTCGAAAATCCTTGGTTCCTGTCTCAATGGCCTATCCTGTGTTGATTGAATGACTGTGGTTATAGGTCCCTTGTTCATCATTCATTGTCTGGGTCATGTGAAATTTTAGCAATCACATAAAAAGCAGGTAAAATGTTACTCAGGGCTGCGGAGATGGCTCAGTTGGTAATGTGCGCAAACATAAGAAGCCGAGTTCCGATCCAAAGCAATCAAGTAAAAGCCAGACATGAGGACCTGACAGTGTGCACCTATCATCTCTGCTCTGGGGAAGTGGAGAGAGGAGGGCCCCTGGGGCTTGTTGGCTAGTCTAGCTGAATAGTGAACTCCAGGTTCAGTGAGAGACTCTGTCTCAAAAAAACAAGGTGGAGGAAGACTCCAAGTGTCAATCTCTACCTTCAACATGAACTTGAATACACACATGCAAACACAGATGCGCATGCACACACACACACACACACACACACACACACACACACACACTGCTCCTCTTTCAACATAGGAATTTGATGTTTCTCAAGATTTCAGGTTATCTGAATGAGTTATCTCAGAATATGATCAGATATTAAATTGTTATTTTTGGCATGTGCTCCTGTATAGCACGTATGTGTGGCGTATGCATGTGTGCGTGCAAACTGCATGTGCTGAGATCAGAGAACATGGAGTTCATGTTCAATCCCCCTCCATTGCTTCTCCACTCGTTTCCTTGAGACCATCTCTCGCTGAGCTTGCTGGTTTGGGGAGCCCCAGGGAATCTTAGGTCTCTGCTCCCATGGTACTGGGCTTACAGATGTGCATGGCCAGGCCCAGCTGTTTATGTGGGGGTAGGGTGGGGGAATTGGACTCAGGTGGTCTCAGGCTCCCTCAGGCCCTTACTCTTGCTCTGGGAGTGTTCTTATTTGCTGAGTCATTGCTACAGCATCTATGTAGCTATTTTTCATAACCAAGGACAAAGCTGAAATTTACTTTTGACATACCTTTTTCAAAGAAAAATCCAAGTATCTTTGAAATTCTTTGCACTTCATATATAAATTAATTGTAAAAATTAAAAATGTTAGAATGTAACTACTTAGTAATAAAAAAAGGCTTTACAAAAGTTTAAATATACTGTGCTCTAAGTCTTCCTATATTTTTTGAAATGTTGAAAGTGATGTTTTTTGGCCTTTTTTGGTTCCAGTGATCAATAAAACTTTATGTGATGCCGCATTCATTAAAATCAGATGGATGACCTTGTTGATGCCAGGAAAGAAAATAATTCCAATTTACTCAGTTATTAAATAAATTGATTATATGACAGACAATTGTTTTCTTTGAGAAAATAAATTTTATTTTTTCAGCATAGAAAGAATACTCTAGGCAAGATATTTGATTTTTTTGGGTGTCGAGTTGTGTCATCATGGAAATTGTTGCAAGTGAGTTCCACTGCTATTTAGCCAACTTTTGAGTTTGAATCTGTACTTGAGCCAGAGCAGAGAGCACAGGTCAGCTTTGGAAAGTCAACCTCTCTTTCTTCATAAGGGCATAATGTCCTCCTATCCTGGTCAACAGGCTTGAAGGAGTCCCTTGCCTTTCTTCTGTCTCTGCTCCCACAGTAGTGGTCCCGTCAGGTGTGGCCATGCCCAGCTGTTTATGTGAGTGCCAAGGAGCCAAACTCAGGGTGAATCAGGCTTTTTCGTGTCCTCATGCTGTGGAGTAAGTGCTGTTATCTGCTGAGCCACCTCCCCAGTGCCATGTCCACCTTTATTGAGACATGATCTCTCGCTGGCCTGGAGCTCATCAAGTAGTCTAGACTGGCTGGCCAGTGAGCCTTCGCCACCCACGGGTCTCCACCCCACCCCCATTTCTGGGATTCTAAGCACCACTGTGTCTTGTGGTTTCGCCTGGGTTCTGGGGGTCAAACTCAGGCCCTTTACTGAGTTTTTCAGACTTTACTGCCTGAGTGTCTCTCCCCAGCCCAAGATCTTGCTTTGTGAGTGGGCAGAAGTTTTGTGGTATTGCTCTATGTATCCACCATCCATGTATGCTATTACTGTGTGCATGCTCTTTAAAAAATAACTCCAGGGCTGGAAAGATGGCTCAGTGGTTGAGGCATTTGCCTGCAAATCTAAGGACCCCAGTTCGGTTCCCCAGTACCCATGTAAAGCCAGATGCACAAGGTGGTGCATGCATCTGAAGTTCATTTGCAGTGGTCAGAGGCTCTGGTATGCCCATTCTCTCTCTGTGTGTCTCTATCTGCCTCTCTCTCTTATAAATAAATAATAACAGACAAATAAACAAATACACAAACAAATAAATAAAATTAACCACCTGCACAGACGTGAGCCCCACACATATGAATGCACATACATGCACGTGTTCAGGTGCATACACACATCACACAAATTGGCTCTTGTCCACATGGTTTCTGAATGTCAATCCCCTTCGATCCTGCCCTCCTGGGGCTCTCCTATCCATGTACCAGCTGCCCTCTGATGCCCCTGGGACCCAGCGGAAGGGAGCTCTGAGGCATTGACCCCCACTGAGACTGACTAGTGCATTCATGACCCTCCTGAGTGGGGTGAAAAGAGAGGGAACATTACAATGTAACCTTGATGGGGTATAGCAACATGCACTATGTTCATGTGATAAAGTCCTCAATTTATAAATAGCATAGAGAGGAATAAATAAATCTATAAATATCCAGTTAATGTTTGGGGTCATGATTCGCTGTGTGTGAGTAAAGTGCCAGCTGCACAAACACAGGGACTTGAGTTCGAATCCCCACGTCCACTCAAAAGCTGTGCATGGTGGTGTATGCCTGTTGTCATAGCTCTGGGGAGGTGGAGACAGGAGGATGCCCAGGACTCACTGGCTGGCTAGTGAAGCCTAACTGCTGAGCTCCAGGTACAGTAAGAGACTCAAAGCAGGTGGCTAGCACCTCAGATGAGCGACATCTGAGGCTGTCTTCAAGCCTCCTCATGCACACGTGTACACACACACACACACAAGGATGCTTGCACACATGCATGCACACCCCTCATGCATGCACACCACACATCCATGCACACACACAAAAGCCGTGGACATGAATGTATCTGTCCCTCAGTCATATTTACCAATTAAAACAACAAGGGCCTGAGAGATGCCGTGGCTGAAGGCTCAAGCCCTCAAAGCCTGGCCGCCTGGGTTTGATTCCTAACACCTACGTAAAGCCAGATGCACAGTGGTACATACGTTTAGAGTTTGTGGTGGTAGGAGGCCCATTCTCTCTCTCTCTCTCTCTCCCTCTCTCTCTCTCTCTCTCTCTCTCTGTGTGTGTGTAAATAGATAAATAAAATGTTTTTCTTGAAAAAGTGAAAAGCTCCCATCAGTTACTTGAGAAGACAATTTAGAAAACACCATTTATTCATGTCACCAGCACACACTTAGGCCAAATAGTTATAGACATTGTGTCATTGCCCCTTCTCTTTGGTTTAGGTACAATCTGCAATGGTGACACGAGCAGAGGAGGAGCCAGCCTACACGTGGTTTTAACAACAGTTAGTAATTCTTTGAGATCCCTGTCTCATCCGAGTCACAATGACCATCATCACGCTGAGAGAAAAGCAGTTGTAATTTGCATTTCCCTGATGGCTAAGAATATTGAACACTTTTTAAAAAATATTTTATTTATTTATTTGAGAGAGAGAGGCAGACAGAGAGAGACAGAGAGAATGGGCACAACAGGGCCTCCAGCCACTGCAAATGAACTCCAGACACATGCACCCTCTTGTGCATCTGGCTTTACATGGGCACTGGGGAATCGAACTCAGGTCCTTCTGCATTGCAGGCAAACGCCTTAACCTCTAAGCCATCTCCTCAGCCCTGAACACTTTAAAAAAATATTTATTGGCCATTTGTATTTTTTAGAACTGTCTATTCCATTCAAAAATTGTTTATTTTTATTATTATTTATTTTTATCATTATGTACTTTACATTATGAACATATTGCATATTGGCCATATTCCCATCAGGTTACACCTTTTTTGCTTGGTTGGTTGTTGATGTAGGGTCTCTAGTCAAGGCTGACCTATGTAGTCTCAGGCTGACCTCGAACTCACAGCGATCCTCCTACCTCTGCCTCCCGAGTGAGTGCTGGGATTAAAGTTGTGCACCCCCACACCACACAGGTCATGCGCTCATAACCCCTCTCCCAGCCCCGTTCCACTGAGGTCTCTCTTCAGTGGGCTGTTGATATTCCATGTGTGGTCATGAAGCCATATGTTGATTGGGAAAAACAAGTAATTCTTTAAAGCGTTTCTTTGCTTGTAATACAGATAAAAGTTGTAGGGTAGATCAAATATTTAAAAAGTTGCTTCTAAATCAATATTACTCTTTTTTTCTCCCAAAAGTATGATTTTATTTTTCTTTTAAGTTGTCTCTCAATTTTCTGTCTTCTCTTTTTTTTTGGCAGGCCTCTGGATAGGCACTTTCTGAATGACACTTGAAGAGAACTTTCCAGACACAGGCTAAGAAAGAGATCAAGGCATTTAGGGGATATAGGGCAGGTTTTTTTTTTTCTTCAAACAAAATGAAAAGTCTTAATTAGGTCTTTTCTGCCCACTCCATGTAAGTTCCCAGCTCCAGCCCCACAGCAAATCTCACGACAGCAAACAACCACTCAGACTTGTGTCTTCATACCTTTCTCCAGCAAGGTTTGAAATCAAGTAGTGAGGGCCCAGCGAGGGCATTGTCCCAGCTTTGACCAGCCTGGGTTCAGGTCCCCTGGCTGCTGGGTGCTGGGAGAGATAAGCAGAATCCCTGCCGCTGCATTGTGGGTTTGTTTTCAGCAGTGCCAACAACAGCCTGATAAATGGACCCTCTTGAAAAGAAGGAGCCCACTGGTGATTCAGGTTTCAGAGAGGGTCGACCCTTCATTTCCCACCAGGCCTTGCAGTACCTGGAAAGCACACAGTTAGGTTGGATCCATGACACTTCTGTAAACTGTAGGTAAAAGCCAATTATCTCCTGGACATGCCCTCTCAAACCAGGCATTTCCAACCTTAATGTTATTTTAATGTACAAAAGGCACTTTTTGATTAAGAAAAGCCAGACCTGATGTGTTAGAAATATTGATTTTTAAAATGAAGCAAACAAAACAAAACAAAAACAGCCACCACTTTGCACTGTATACTTGAATGGTATAAGTATTGACCACTAGAAAAAGCTATGTCTCAGGTAATAAACATTTGGAAGTCTACAAACTTTTAATGGAAATAAATATTTTATGGAAAAATAAGCAAATGTTTTCAGTTAAAATTTCTTAGGCAAAATCCCAAATATCCTTTTACTTAACGGTCCCTTCCAGAAGCTGCCAAGTCCCCCTCATGAGTGGGTTATTCATCAGGACACACGACGTTCTGTTCCTGGACAGCACACACTTTGTCTCTGTCAGGATGGCCTTGTAATTCTATCTCCAAGGGCCTCTTGATATTTTCACCACTTTGGACCTAGGCCTTAGATGACAAAGACTCTTACTGAGAGGCAGTAGAACTTTCTGGGCCTTACCTTTGCTGGGCTCAGAACTCCTCTTACTCTAAGCTTCTCCTCAAGTTGACACTTTAGAGAAAGAAACGACTACAAGTATTACCATAGAAAGCAGGATATTTGTGAATTTCCTAAATGTAGATTGAAGAAACAAAGTATGTATTTCTAATTTAAATTATATAAATGGGCCACCACCTCATCTGAATTCTTGCATTGTGAGGTACCAGCTGTGTCTCAACAGGACCAAGAAAGACAGAAGTAAGTAACGGTGATCTGCTTGCAGCTCTGATCACTTTTGTCTTCCCTCCTGCTGCCCCTAACACTCATGCATGCTCTCTCTCTCTCTCTCACTCACACACACACACACACACACACACACACACACACACACACACACTCACATTCACATACCCTCTCTTCCAGTTCCAATGTCCTGTGGCTTTGTGTGCCTATCCTAAATCTCATAATAGGTTCATTCATTAGTTCTCTCTCTCTTTGTCTCTCTCTTTATCTCTCTCTCTTTCTCTCTCTCTCTCCAAGACCTTCTTCAGTAGGCCTGACTAACTACTAGCTATGCAGCCCTGGCTGGCTTTGAATTCCTGGCAATCCTCCCGAGTGCTAACATTGCAGGTGTGTGTCTCTATGCCTACCTTTTCATTAGATTCTTTTTCTAAAAGTATTTTGTTCATTTATTTATTTGTAAGCAGAGAGCGATAGAAGAAGAAAGACAGACAGGGAGAATGAACATGCCAGGGCCTCCAGCCACTGTAAATGAACTCCAGAGGCATGTGTTGCCTCCTTGTGCATCTGACTTTACCTGGGTATTGAGGAATCAGACTAGGGTAGTTAGGCTTGGCAGGCAAGTACTTTAACCACGGAGCCATCTCTCCAGCCCTCACTAGGTTCTTAATTATATGCTCTAGTGACTCACTCTTTCTTTATGTAGGAAGGGATTTAATTAAAGAACTAGTGAACAGATCACAGAAATCTTGAAGGAGCTGCACTTCTAGGTGGCAAGCTGTGCTGGTTTGAATGGATGTCCCACAATAGATTCAAGAGTTCATTAAAGCTTGTAATTTGTCTCCAGCCTCCTGGCTCAAGGAGGTGACACCAGACTCCAAACTAAGGTGTCTCTGGGGGTGGGTCTGGAATTCCAGCCATAGATAAGATACACAAAGAACAGCCTGAGCCCTGCCTGGAGCTCACTGCTATTTTGCTGGTGTGTGTGTGTGTGTGTGTGTGTGTGTGTGTGTGTGTGTGTGTGGTGTTGGTGATGGCTTACGTCTCTCTCTGCTTGGATTTGTGAAAGGGGGCCAGCCTCTTTCACTATTATAGAACTTCCCCTGGATCTGTAGCTTTAATAAATCCTTTCCTCCCATAACCATGCCTGGCTTAGAGGTTCATCCCAGTGGTTTGAGCTGACTACCACATAGGCCAATTTCATGGGACAATGCCCAAGGTTGGCTGCAGAGGTCACCTAAGGAAGGCCACCTCTGAGTCACTGTCACTGCTGACCTCTGAGCCTCTTGCTGGAATTCCTCTGGAAAGATATAGACTTCTACAGGCCTGAAGCTGCCAGAGGTCTGTTTACCGTCTGTCCTGGCAAAGTGGGCAAGTCACTTGTGTGTCTCCACTCAAGTCTCTCTTGAAGCTTCCGTGGCAGATATCCTTGTTCCAGAGATCCAGAAGATGGGAGACAATCCAGTTTCCAAGATCCAATCTGGAGAGTCTGGATTTTCAATGTCGAAGGCTTATCCATGCCAAGGTTGCTGAGGAAGGTGAGAGACCTAACACGTTCTCTTTGGGTGGCCGAAAGTCTCAAAACAACCTCAGGCTACCAGGATATCCATGATTGCTCTTTATTTTCACAAACACCGAGAGCCTGCACTGGCTGGAAGCTGCTGGGGGTGCATGGCGCAGGAAGAAACTCAGCTCAGAGCCTGCCTTAAAGATCCTTCACCTAAATGTAATGAAAGGAAAGGTTTCCTGCGACAGCCACTGGCAGCATTGGGTAGGAGTAATGGGACTATCCAGCGCAGCCCAGGGATGAGATATTTGAGGGTGAGGATGCCCCCTAAGTAGCCTATGTCTTCCTATCCCATGCCCAGCTTTCTGTGAAGGTTTGGAACCTTGGGACTCATGGCAGCAAATGGTTGGCTTGAGGGACCATGGCCTAGGCTCGAGCACCAGGGGACTCTCTACACCCCTTACTTCCTTTATAGTGGACGTGTGGACCTGGGTTTCAGTTGACATGACCACAAATGGAGAAAGGCCAGCAGACGCACACTGGACTCATTTCTGGCCAGAAATGACGTTTTCTGTGAAGCCACCAGGGCCTTTGATTTGTCACAACTGTGTCACTCATCCTTATAAAAAATAATAAATAAATAGAGCTGTGTGGAAAGTCAGGAGATGCCCAGTGCCCAGGAAGGAGGAACACCAGCCTCTTACATGACACAGCTCGGCTGGAGCCAGACAGCAGAGTCTGGAGAGGAAATCAGAGGCCAGCCCTCCAAGGGCTGGGGTCTGTCTTGTTAAGTTTTCTTTTTTTTTCTTGAGGCTCTGGAGAGACACTGAGGAATTTTAATACCTTTTCCGCCTTTCCACCTGGGGAACAAATTACTGCTATCTTTTGCAGAGTTCAGCTCATCTGATGTACACAGCTTGCTCGGGCTCCTATGAAGGGATCGATCTTTCCTCACGGTACTGGTTCAAACTTGTGATAGTTTAACTATGACACAATTAGTCCCCAAGTGCCAGGCTTGGGAAGGCTGAAGGACAGTTGGTGTGGGTTCTTGAATCAGACGTAGCATCGAGTTTATAGGTCAGCCCACATGTAGGGCCAGGCTTGAGAAGTCCAAGGTCCAACCACAGACAGATTTATAGGCCTTTAAACATGATGGGGAAGAAAGCCCAGTGGGTCTCAGCGGTGTCCGCCTGGGTTTTAAGCATTTTGTAAAGACTGTGTGTTTTTTACATATAACTCATGATCCACACCAGAGAATGAGTTTCCATCTGAGGCAGGGTAGGAGGGTTGGTATTAAGGTTATATTTTATTTTACACAAAGTACATAAATTCTAAATATTTGGAGTGAATGTTAGAGGAGGAGTTATAGCTTGCAGCATTTTATTTAGCTCAGTAGAAACACATATAATATGAAAATGATTCTAATACGTGTATTTGATTAAAAACCAATATCATCTTGATTTAGTATCTTCTACCCTGTGTTTAAGAGCTTCATCTTGCTTCATTTTCTTAAACAAGTTAAAAGTCTTACATACTGAAGCAAGTTTGATGTTCATGTTTTATTTAACTCTGTTTTGGATTCTCAGTAAGGGAGTAACTTAGGAAAGATCTTTCAGGTTGAAAACTGTATAACCACACCTGTGTTCTCACTTCTATAACCGAGGGTGATTGTGTAACAAGCCGGGGTTCCAGAAAGTTGGAGTTCCCAGCTACTTCCAATGCGCCTCAAAACTTAAAGAGTACCGGGATTCTTATTCTAAAAAAATTAAAGAATTAACATTATAGACCACCAGAGGATAAAGGAGAGTGGGAGACTTTATTTTAAAGAAATGAGAAGTTATAGAGATCTCCAGCCACTAGTGAGGAGAGAGCACGTGGGGAGGTTTTAGCCACATATAACCTGTGCTGGCCAACCCAACAAGCAGAAGAAAGAAAGATATCAGAGGGCTCCCATCATGAGGAAAAAGGTTCATAGGGAAAGAACTCTGAGCCCCCTCACCACAGCCAGAGATGTGGGGGGGGGCTTACCTAAACTTGGAGCCTGGGGGTTCAGATGTCTCTCTGTTGGCCAGCCATATGGAAGAAGAAGAGAACACATTTCCTGTTCCGGTGATTATATTCCCTGGCCCAGGTGAGCAGAGAGACAGCTGCTTGGTCTATCCTTGACCAGTCAGTTTCAGGATTAGGTTTGAACTCTAGTTAGAGACATCTCCCACTAACAGGGAGGAGGTCAGGCATGAGATGAGTGGAGCCTGCCTGAAAATACAAGTTCAAGGGCATTCCTGGTTATCTTTAGAGGTCCCCGTCACCCCAACCTGTCACAAGTGAATGTGTGCATGGTCTTCTAGGGATGTCCTAACAAGCTCTTCAAACTGGGTGGCCTAGAATAGCAGAAATGTGTTGCCCGACAGGATTGGAGGCCAGAATTCTGAAACTGCAGTTTGGTAGAGTTGGGCTCCCCACTCACGGAGGCACTCCCAGATAGCCTGGGATATTATTTGATTGTAGATGGTCAGTGGTCTCCCTCCTGGTATCTCTTCACATTGTAATAGGGCTTGGGGAGTTCTGGAAAGTCCTTGAATTCCAAACTCTGCATTTTGGTCTCTCTCTCTCTTTTTAAACCAAAGATTTGTGATAAAACAAGACTGAGAAGGATAATTTATGAAACATTACATTTTTATTCAGGAATATACTAGTGAGAGAGAAGGTATGCAAATCGAGGAAGGGTAATGGGCACACACTCCTGTCTGAGAGCCCATGTGGGAAGTGAGCATGGGTCTGAAATGTGAAAAGGGAATTAGAGAGAAAAGAGAAGAAAGCGCAGAGAGCTCTGTGTGGAAGGCAGGAGGGGTTAGAGAGTCCTTGGGGGGAATAGGGGCCTCCCCTTATCCTCTGGGCTGAGATGAGGGAAGCTTCTCAGGTCAGGAACCTGGAAGTTCAGGAGAAATGAAGAATCCCACCTGGTAAGGATCTCTATATATTATTGTGGTGGGCTTTACCCTTAGACACCAGAGTGTCTGAGAGAGGGCTGATTGGTCTGGAAGAGATCAGCACATCTGAGCAGGAGGCAAGAGAGCTGATTGGATAAGACTGAATTCTGCTTCTGCTGGAGCACAAGGCAGGGCTGTGTGACGTAAGCACCCCTTATGTTTCAAGAGGCAGACAGAAATCACTTTAAGATCTCTTATGAGCCTTTTTTCTGTCTAATAATTATCTACCTAGTTTCCTCTCAGTACCATCATTTTCTGTATGTGTTTCTTTTTAATATATTTATTGTCAATAATTAGAAACAATGTATAAGAAAATCTTTGATGGTATCCCTATTTCCCTCCTCTCTGTACCCAACTCACTGGGGGCCCTCCTCAGTGGGCATACTGGATCAGTCCATGGTGTAGGGGGTTATGAATTGTACAGAAGATAGCCAGTTTTTCCCCCTTGTGTGTTGTTGCTGAGGGGGGTGGGCAGCAATGTCTCTGGATATTCTCCTCTACATGGCTCTTACAATCTTTCCGCCCCCTCTTCCACTCAGTTCCCTGAATCATGGTGGGTGAGTTTTAAGTCTGCATTATTTTTGAGATCTTAAGTGTCTCTGGACTTCTGCTTTGGGTTGTGTTGGGTATTGTTGGTGTCTGTCTCCATTGACCTTTCACGGGCTACCTGACTTGCTGTGGTGATTGGTTTCTTGTTTATCTCACCACTTTCTCATAGGTTTCCTATGTGTGTTTCTTGGTATCTAAAATTCCTCTTTGACAATAGTATTAGATTAGAGCCTGTCCTATTCACCTAATTATGGCTGGATCATCTGTAAATACCAGAGCCCATTTCCAGGTGAGGTGAGAGCCACAGATACTGGGGTTGGACTTTGATATCTTTGGCAGGGTGAAATATAACCCATAACAGTGTGCTTACTAGGGTGTACTTGGTAGCCCCAGGTCTCCAGCACTTCTCACAAAGACTGACTTCCAGCTCACCTTGGCTGCTGACTGCAGGTTGGCTCTGCCTATGCCTCTTCTTCATCTTGAACTTGAGCTAGAGGAAGGTAAGGGAGCCAAGTCACATGAGCAGGCCTGGTGTTAGCGGAGTAGCTCAGTCCTGGCAGTGGGAGGGCTGCAAGTGACCTGTCTGCACAGTACGTGCAGACTTTTATAAGCATGAAAGAAAATAGCACCTTCCTTTATTCCGCCGCCTCTTCCATATTTAGTAACCCCTAACTCCTCTACTTCCAATGCTAATTTGAAACCTGAAGGCTGATGAGATGCCAGGGTCAGGAAGGAATGTCAGATCTTCCCTGAAGAGTTTTGAGGGATGGAGGTTCCTCTCAGGAGAAGGTTAGCTTATATCGCTGAGGCCAAGGCTGCAGAAGGGAGAAGGGTTGAATGGAGCCAGAGTCCTGGGAGAGGAGACCTCACATCACCACATTCCAGGTGAATGCTTCAGCTTGAACTTCTTCAGCCACAACATGGGATTAATGACAGTATCTGCCGGCAATCCAAACAAAAGCTCTCATGGGTGGGCCTTGGCACAATGCCCACCCAGCGCTCTTATACCTGAGGGGACTGTTTTCATCTGACAAGTGTATGGAGTCTCTACGTTGTGCCAGATGCTCTGCCAGGCGCCGAGGGCACAGGTATGAAAGCCTGGGCTTGGCCCCTAGCTTAATGAAGGTGAAGGTGGCTGGCTGGACTTCTGCGGGATGAGGGGGAAAGAAAATAGGTAGCAAAGCAAGTCACCAAGAACAAAGCAAAATATTTAAAGACCAAGCGTGATGATAGTTAATATTCGTTGTTCACTGAGTGGGTTTAGAATCATGGAAACAGAGCTCTGAGCGTGTCTAGAGGGTGTTTCCAAAAAGGTTCAACTGAGGAAGAAGGAGGAAGACCTATATGGAATGTGAGTAATACCATATCACAGTCTAGGGACCCAGGGTCAATAAATAGAAGGTGACCATTCACCTTTCTGCTTCCTGATCACAGGCACACTGAGCAGACACCTCATGCTCCCGCCCTCCCACCATGATGGATGGGATCCCCTCAAACTGTGAGACCAGTTGCTTTAGTCAGGTACCTTGTCACAGCAATGAGAAAAGTAACCCAGCAAGCCACATGGACCGGTAGAGAGGTGAGTTCATGGTGTCATAGTGTTTCACGTACTCAAAGCACAGGGAGCGGATGTGAGCCTTGGGGGGCAGTTTCTGTCTGGGAAAACGAAAAGTTCTGGAGGTGGGCGGAGGTCATAGTTACACAATCTTGTGAACTGCTTAATGCCATTGAACTGTGTGCTTGACAATGTTTTATCTGTGTATTCTCCATCACATTAAAAAGTTTTTTTTCCCCCGCTTGGGAAGCAGAAGCACCCTGCAACAGAAAATAAGAACTGAACAGAATTGCTCCTGCTCTCCAAGGCATTCTAGAAGGAATCGAGGCCTGTGATGGCCCCACCACGTCTCAGTTGAAAACAACTGAGTCAGTGAGTTTGCTCACTGACATCGCAAGGGGCAGCATAGCGTGGCTTGGGCTGCCGAGCAAGCCCATTTCCTATTGGAAAGTGGCGCCTTCTGGGGCCCAGGTGATAGGAAGAAGCCTGCAGCCAGGGGGATGTGGTTGACAACTCTGTTTCATAGCTTCTCATCATGTCCCAGGAGAGAGCAGTTTCTAGTGTTAGAAATTGCTCAGAGAGAAGCATGTGTGTTCTAACTCACTCCTGACAAATCTCTGTAGTGATGTCACCACAGTGATGGACACTTTTTCTCAGTGCCACACAGGATGGGAGGAACATTGGCTCAAGCGTTGACAAAGAGGTGACACGGTCAGCTGGCACAGAAAGACCATGCCTCGTGACATACGCAGTACACACATGAATATATGTGTTTCTGTGTACTAATTTATTTTCATAGAAGGCTTTGAAGCCCTGGATTCAAGTGATCTTCCCATCTCACCTTCAAGTAGCTGGGCCCACAGGTGTGCAACACCACACCTGGCAAACAGAATTGCACTCACTGCAACCAAGATCTTAATGATAGGAGAGGCCACAGGAGATGAGGCAGAACTTCCCCCAGTCCTAGTGGAGGGTCAGCATAAGCACATCCCATTTTATATTAACTTGTATTCATCCTTCACCGAGCTGCCTATTAAATAACATTTTAATTGTTTGAATTAGAGAGTTCCCATGTAAAGTATGAGACATGTTGGGTGATATTAAAAAAGAAAGTGTAGGCTGGGAAGGTGGCTCCGTTGGTAAACTGTTTAGTGTGTAAACCTGAGGACCCGAGTTCAAATCCCCAGCACCCACACAAGAATGTGGATCTGGTGGTTAGCACTGGGGAGGTCCAAGATGAGACAGTGTTCCACCCCAAGGTCACTGGAGGCTCACTGAAGGTGAAGCTGAGGGCTAACTCAAGGTCATGAGGTGTAAAGGTCAGGGTTCACAAAAATCATTAAAATCAGTGAGTGGCTCTGGGATACTGGTGGTGGAGCAGACAGTGATGGGCGGAGTGTGCACACCCAGCGGGAGGAGCATGGGAGCACGCTGCCTAGAGGGGGAAGAACTGGAGGGAGAGTGGACTTCAAGAGACTCAGATGGAGGAGGAGGCTAGACCAGGGTCCACAGATGACAGTGCTTTGGTTTGGAAAAACTGAATTTCACCCAGATTTGTAAACAAATAGATACCATACTTACCTGGCAGGTGAGACACCATAATCAAGAAAACAGAGGCAATGGCCCCTGGAGTTCTCTAAGGGAAATGTTGAGAGGCAAAAGATAAAAACAATATACATAGACAGATGGAGAATGGATGTATGGGTGGGTGGGTGGGTGAGTGGATGGATGTGTGGATGGATGGATGGATGGATGGGTGGGTGGATGGATGGATGTGTGGATGGGTGGGGGAGTAGATGGATGGATGGGTGGATGGATGGATGGAATGATAGATGGATGGATGGTTGGATGGATGGATGGATGGATGGGTAGATGGGTGGCTTCCTGATTGGCTGACACAAAGCTCAGGTTACTTCTCTCCAAAGCCCATCTTTCCCATACTTCCTCTAGATGCCTTCACTCTTTAGCTTTTCTTCCAACGTAGCTAAAATGTTAAAAAAAAAAAACCCAGGCATGGTGGTGCACACCTTTAATTCCAGTAGTAGGGGGGCAGAGGCAGGAGGATCACCATGAATTCAAGACTGAGACTACACAGTGAGTTCCAGGTCAGCCTGGGCTAAAGCCAGACCCTACCTCGAAAAACCAGAATTTTAAAAAAAAGGAAAATTATGGTACAAATTTCCAAATCATATTTTGGAAGGCCACACCTAAAGGGGGAAGGAAAGCATCATTTCTGGTTGTGTGAATCAAGAAAGCACTGGTTCATTCACCTACACTGCGTACCTGTCCCCAAACCAAGAGTTGCCTTTTAGGAGTTTCCCAGGACTGCACCTCACAAGTGAAAAAGTGATGTTCTCTTAACAAGCAGGAATTGTTGAGCAGATAGCCAACACCATGTGTTTCATTACACAGAGAAAAAAAACACCACACAAATGTTAAAATCTGGTTAAATGTAGATATGTGTGTATGTGTGGTGGTTTAAATGTAAAGTGTCCCCCATAGCCTCACGTGTTTGTGATTAAGCTTCCTACCTGGTTTCCAGCTGGTGGAGCCTTTTCGAGGTGGAGCCTTCCAGGAGGGGGTGTGCCATTGGGACAGACCTTGAGGTTTATCATCCAAGCTAGCTTGTGCTAGCTAGTTCACTCTTACTACTTCCTCCCCATTGATGTGACATGATGTGATGCCCAGTTGTCTGCTGTGCTCTGCTTCCCCCACTGTAATGAAATATCTTGCTTAAAACTGTAAGCTGAAATAAGCCCTTTCCTCCATTAAGCTGCTTCTGGTTGGGTGTGTTGCCCTAGTAATAAGAGGGTAACTGCTACAAAATGTGTATATATCATCAATTATGTGAGTAAAATATTATTGTAATCCACTCCTGATTAGCTAGTGCTCCTGTTGAGTCACTAACATGACTCTTATGAAAGCCACAGTGATCACACGGTTCAAAGTGCAGGACCCTGTTAGATTGATCTTCCTTCACTTTCCTATGGTGATTGGTGGGTTGGTTATTATGAGATTTTACTGTGTGTGTGTGTGTGTGTGTGTGTGTGTGTGTGTGTGTGTGTGTGTGACAGGGTTTCTCTCACTGACTCGAGTTCACAGATTTAGCTATGCTACCTAGCCAGCAAGCCCCAAGGATCCTTCTATCTTTGATCCTCTGATACTAGGATTACAGGTGCACACCACTACACCCAGGATTTATATGTATCCTGAGGGTCCAAACTCAGGTCCCCAAGCTTGCACAGCAAGCACATGTCCCATAGAGCCACCCCAGATTTCCCAAGCAATGGCAATTTTAGTCCCCAAGGGAGACTTGGCAATGCCTGCAGGCATCTTGGCTGTCACAGTTGGGGAGGTTAATCCTAACCTCCTTCAAGCAGGGAGTTTAGGGGTGCTCTGTAAGATCAGATAGTGCCCAGAGTGAAGCGTTTTAGGCTTAAAAGAATGTAAGAGCCAAAGGATGTCCCCATTCATGCTTTGGAACACGGTCTCCCAGACACAGAGTAGTTGTTACATCCACGATATCACAGTGGCTGTCATTACCTGCACAAGACCTGCATAATATTGGGTCTGTCAACAGTTTGTCATGATGACAGAGGAGGGCAAGAAAAAAAAAAGAGACATCAATTTAGAAGAAGGAATAGAAGGAAAGAAACATCCGATGGGTGATATGGAGAAGGGACAAAGAAGACAGTGGGGAATTACATAGATTTATTATTTATTTTAATAATTATAAAGAAAAGAACGAGGCTCAAAATGTCAGCAGAGCTGTATGCTGAATTAAGCTGCCTCCTACAGCTACTCTGAGGGGTGAGTTTTGGTTCATGGTTTCTTCTCCTACCTTCTCTCTAGATGTATCCTTCCCCTCCGTTTCGAGTACTCTTTACATATCAGTATTCATGCTTACAGAGCATAACTCTCTCCTGAGTTACAGCGTTAGATCTTCATACATGTCTTTAAAAGTTACCCTGAGACCTCACAGGTATCTCAAACTCAGTGGAATGCCATTTACCCAGTTGTGCAAACGAGAGGCCCTTAAGTCCTCTCTGAAACCACTTTTTCTTCCATCAGCCTCCGGTGGTCCATCAGAGACCTGCCAGTTCTGCTTGCAAAACTGTCCTGCTGAAGCCACAGCTCTCCAGACTGTTTAGAGCATCACCACTCAACTCATGGCAACTCTCTGGACCACACAGGATTTCTACATGTGTTTCTTCCATGTAGGAGACAAGTTTCCTCGTCTTCTGTTGGTAAGCCTTGCTTGTCCACCCTGCAGATGGACTGCAGTCACCTTTGATGCCTCCACCTGACAGGGCCCTCGACACTCGCACACACACTTTGAGCTCAGACTTCCTACTATTGGCACCGTGGCTAGCTCTAGGTTGAGTTGTTGATCTTTTGTTGATTGATGTTTTCCTCTTTCTGCCTGGACTGTAAATGCAGTGCAATCTGAGGCCACATATAATCTCTAAATCCCTATCCCCACTGCCTACTGGCGGTCCACAGAGACGTCCTTAACATTTACTGCAGGAATGCATTAAAAATCATCACTTTTGAAACAACATTTTTATTTATTTATTTATCTATGAGAGATAGAGATAGATAGAGAGAGAGATAGAGATAGATAGATAGATAGATAGAGAGAGAGAGAGAGAGAGAGAGAGAGAGAATACGGCATGCCAGAACCTATTGCCACTGCAAATAAACCCCAGATGCAAGCACCACATTGTGCATCTGACTTTACACGGCTACTGAGGAATCAAATCTGGCATGGCAGGTTTTAAAGAAGTGCCTTTAACCTCTGAGCCATGTCCCTAGCCCGTGTCTTCACTCTGGATGCCATTGTTCTTGGTGCAGAACAGTATCCTGGGTGCACCTGCTGAATGGCCATGTCCTTGTGTCCGGGATCAATCAGTTGGACAGTGATAGACATAGAGGCAGTCTATTAAGAACTTTCAAAGGCACCACCTCTGAGGGTGGAAGTGGGCCAGCGATCTGGGAAGACAGACACGAAAACACTAGACAGATTTTCCTATCATGAGAGTCCTGACTCTTCCTTCGTAGGTCATTCCAGCAATATTCGCCTTCTGCCTTCCTGTATCACGGATGTCTTCCTGTGTGATCTCTTGTTACCTGTAGCCCAGGTGGGGAAGACTAAGTCTTCTACCACTGGCTTCTTTCATATGTTAATCTTGGTGCTTCTCTCTCTCTCTCCCTGGTATTCCTGCCACACCAAGTTTTTTTTTTTTCCAAAAGAAAATAGCCCTCATTTTCTCACAGGTGTTTCTAGATAGACAACAATGATCAGAGAGGTGCAGAGCATCTGAAGTGGAAGGGGGATCCTGGCTGGGCTCCTCATCATTTAAGTGGCTTTCCACCACATATTGGTGCATGATTGCCTCTGCTCTTCAGGAAGCTCACTAATGATGGCGTGCCACAAACATTCACAGTGGCTTTTGATTAATCCACAAAGGTTATGTCTTTGAATGCCAAGCTTCTTTCAAATAAAAGTTCATGAAAATTACATATTTGTCTTCCATAAAGACCAAAGCCTATTTCATGTGAATTTTCTTTGCTTTTTCTCGATATTGATTTAGTTTGGTAATGCACATTATTTCACTGATTAGAACAGGCTTATTGGAAACCAAAAATATTAGCAGTAGTCAATCCAAGTAACTTAGTATAAAAATATTTTCAATATATAAAGCCCATGAAAGATGGTTTCTTTCTAAGGGTGGGGATGCCATCTCAGAGGGCACGTCTTCATTTGGGCTGGAAAAGTCAAGGAGACAGAGTTATACCGGTCATTCCATAGTGTCTACTGATCCATTAAACCTAAAATAGATGAATCTCTAGAGGCGGTCGACTTCCCGGACACAGCAATTACGGTGAAAGGTAGAAACCCAAGACATCCATCTAGTGGAAACCTTTCACCAATATAGCTCTCGTTCTCCTGAGCAGACCCGAGTCTCTTCTCTCTCTCTCTCTCTCTCTCTCTCTCTCAGCTGCTAGGCCACTCCATGCCAACGGCTTCCCCAACCTTAAAAGGAAGAGCAGCTTCTTGGACTTCGAAAGCTGTGCCTCTGGAAATGAGGCGCACTTTCAATAAAATAGGGTTCAGGTGGCATATGCCAGGGGTGACCCATGGGGTAGCCAGTTTAAAGGCATTGGATGATAGATACTTAGACCACATTCTACCCATGTGCTCAAGCAGGCCGGGCCAATGGGCGTGATCCTGTGATTATTTTTAAAGTTTGTTTTATGAGATATGTGTTCTGAATCAGAAGCCATCAGATTTGAGCAAAGCTCAGTGGGAGACATCAAAGAAACCTCTGTGCTCCACAGAGAAGGTTTAGTATCACATAGGTTCACTTGTTCTTAAAGCTAATCTTTATTGATTAATGGAAGGCAAGTGACTCTCCAGTGATTTGAGAGATGTCAAGACAGAAGTGTCCTGTCCCCACCCTGAAAAAAATAAATAAGATCTAAAGAGAAAGCACTCATTTATCCATCAGAATATTACAGAAGCTACCAGAGTGTGCTGTTTTTTTTTCCCCATTTAAATTAACAAACAAATCACAAAGTGCCTAATCTAGGTAGCAGCGATGTCTAAGTCTGATGTCTCGGGGGAATCTGGCCTCTGTTCAAAGCCTTTGAAGGCTGTGTGCGTTTTCATCAGGCTGCTGGGCGCGAAGCCCTCCTGCTTCCTGTCACTTTGTTATTCCGCAGGGCACGTTGCTGGTCTCTTGGCTTAAGGCTAATGTTCCCAAATGCATGTGGATGGAGGTCTCTGCCTGCTATAAAAGGCTGTGCGTGTCCACGTATTCTCATAGTCAGCTGTCAGAAAAATCCAAAACCGCATGGATCTGTGTGAACCTCGAAACTCAATATGTACGACAGGGGATTGGTGGTTCCTTAACTATGAATCCACAGACACAGACATGCGAATCGAAGATGAAATCAAATTCTTTTCTCTCTGACTCATGAATCTCTGCTTCTTGAACCCCGGCTCCGTGTTTCCGAACCAAAGTCTAGCTTTGTGTTCTGCATCCGAACACATTTAATTTTGCGAGCGCTACGTTGCACGTTATTGATAATGTAGCAATCTTTCGGGTCATTGTCTATCAACTCTTCATCCACGGGTGCTTTCTCACCCCCTCCATCCTCTGTGGCTCATCAGGGTGGCTAGATGCGGCTGACTAGCTGAGGCAAGGCGCTTCAGTCGCTGTGTTGGAGTAATTCGAATCCTATGACCTGTGTTCTAGAATTTTCACTTAGGCGCTTACAACTTCCATCTCTTCCTTAGCAGTCTCTTTAAAGCCTCATTTAAAAGGGGGAAACTGTCCAAGGAGGTGGATCGATCAGTTGTTATCACCTTTGGCAGGCTGTGGAAAAGATTCCTAAAATTTCTAGACAGTTTAATATATGTATTAACTTATTAATTAAGTTAATTAATTATTAACTTATAAATTATTACTGTGGGCTTTTTCAATAATGTATTCACATTTATTAATTCAGTTTTTGTTTTCAGTGCTGGGATCAAACCCAGGGTCTCTCCCATGCTAGGCAAGTGCTCTACCTTTGAGGTACACTCAGTCCAGTATATTTTTAAAAAAGCTTTTTATTTTGAGACAGGTTTTCACTAAGTTGTCAAGCAAGTTGAACTTCCGTTCTACCTATTCAGCCTCTGAAGGAGTAGCTAGAAGACCTGTGTCGCCAGGCCTGGATCACAATAATCTGTTGCCACTGCTCTAATTATTACTTCCATTGTACCGGTAGGAAACCTGAAGCCTGGGGAGGTGGAATCATGGCTGAAGGTCAGTACAAGCCAGTGTCAGCACTAGGAATAAGCAAGCTGACTAAGAGCTTGTGCTCCCAATCTCTGCACTCACAAGCAATGCCTGACAATGATTTTTTTCAATCTTTATTGTCCAAAAATAGATACATTGAATGAGCAAATATTGTGTTGGTATTCCCATTTCCCTCCCTGTCCCCAATCTACTGGATGTCCTCCTCGGTGGGCACACTGGATCAGTCCATGGGGTAGGGAGTTAAGGATAACACAGCCAAATCCCCCCCCATACACACTTTGGGTGCTGTAGCTGAAGGGGGCAATGTCTCTGGGTAATCTGATGGCCTGGGTTTGATTCTCTAGTACCTACATAAAGCCATTGCACAAAGTGGGGCATATATCTGGAGAGTGTTTGCAGTGGTAGGAGGCCCTGACACACTCATTCCCTTTCTCTCTTTTTTTCCCTTTCTCTCTTATCCTCTCTCTCTCTCTCCCCAAAATATTTAAAAGGTACCAAGAAACCAATTACTTCCTGCAAACTATAGGACATTAAAGTGCACATAGGGGAGGAATTACTATTTTTTTTCTGACTCGTGCCTTACAAAACGGAATTGATGGTATTTATCTATAAACACCTTGTCTAGAATTAAACTGCTTTCACATGTCTTGTGAACCGAAGTGGTTACCTGAGAATTAAAGTTAGATGGTCTCAGGGGTCTGCCCAGCTCTTTGCTGAGTGCGCTGAGTGAGGCAGGCGGGGCCAATCCTAGAGTGCCAGGCTTTCCCCTGCCCGTCACAACCCTTCCCCTGGAGACTGTAAGCCAAAATAAAACCTTTCCTTCCATCAGCTGCTTTCGGTTGAGTATTTTGTTTCAGCAATGAGACGGTAACTGCAACACCATCCCACAGTTCCCTGTAAGCACTCTGTTCTGATGATAGTGGCTGGAAACCCTAGAACATTCTAGATGACATCATGGACTCCCTGGCTAAGAGAGACCCAGCTTGTCTCTACGATCAGTGTCTTATGGAGCCCTCAGTGCACCAGGGCCCAGGACAAGGACAGCTTCCTCCCACAGTAGAATCACAGCCTCATTCATATCTGCTGACATCACCACTTCTGGAAAGGGAGCCACCACTGCACCAACCTCGAGCTCTTCGGAGTCAAGACCGATCCTTGCCTCTCTCCCTCTTCCACAGATTCCTCTGTCCACTGGAACTGTCAGTGAAACAAACTCCCTCCCTAAGCTTCTTCACGTCAGGCATTTTGTCCCAGCAACAAAAAAGCAACACTATTAACACTTTGCTGAATTGTCATCTTTTTAATGTGCCTCACAGATTTGCATTCATAGATTTTTTTCTCTTAAATCTAATGCTGACCTGCATTTATTTATTTACTATTTATTTATTTATTTATTTGCATGTATTTGTGTGGCGGTCAGAGGACAATTTTCAGGTAGGTCTTCACCTCCAACCTCATTTTGAGGCAAGGTGTCTCAATGTTGTTCATGGCTCCCTTTGTAGGCTTCTGGGAAATTTTTGTTTCTGCTTCCAGAAGCCTCTATAGCTTCTGGTTTTTACATGGGGGCCTGGAGATTTGAACTCAAGTATTCAAAGGTACACAGCAAGTACTTTTCCACTGAGCTATTTCCCAGCCCCCGACCTTGCTTTTTATCAGCTGCTGTACACGCTTCCATGACACTGTCTTCTGTTGAGTATTTCCAGACAATTAAAAAACAATTACTACAAAAATAGTAGTTAGCACCTTACCTATTCGTTCAGCGATTCCCATAGCAGTTTGTGTTTGGTTTGCCCTATTTGTGCACCTACTAACTTCAACAGAAGCTTCCAGGACCTGTAAGTTTGTTGATCTTTGGGAGTTCATCTTCAGAAATGTCAGTAACTTTATTCCACCTGTGAAAGCAGAGCATGGCCCCAGATTCTTCTCACAGTGTACTTTGGTGCAACTCCCTCTCATTTCTGATGAAAATAGGGAATTGGATTTTAGATACAGAGTCTTGAAACATCTGAAGCATGGCAGAAAACACTTTGAAGGTCCCACCTTTGGTGTAGTTGAAATTAGAGAAGAAAACTTAATTATGCTATTCATGATGAATTTGAAGTTATTAGGAAAAACAAAATTCCTTTTGGACATATTGTCTCTCCTCAAGACGGGAAGAAACTCTGAAGCCTGTGGATTGCTTGTGTTCTGGGATGGAGGCTGTTGTCGTTATCTTCAAGTTTCTGGGACAAAACGCCAGATTTAAATCGTCTGATGGGAGGAAGGTTTTTATTCTGGCTTACAGGCTTTAAGGGATGCTTCATAATGACAGAGGAAAGGATGACACAGGTGGTAGCTGGACATTACTTCTGCCACAGCAGGTGGAATATAGCAGCAGGAGAGTGAACCGAAGGAACCCTGGCAAGTTAATGAGCCTCAAGGTCTACCCCAAGTGACACACCTCCTCCAGCAAGGCACCACCTGCCAACTTCCCACCAGCTGGGGATGAAGCCTTCAGAACATATGAGTTTGTGGGGGCCATCTGAATCAAACGACAGAGGCCCAGGTCCTTCGTGCCAGCCCAACACCAGCACACCCACAGGTTCTGGGGGTTAGGGTGGGGTAGCTCACCAGAGAGCAGACCTCCTCATTTCCAGCCTCTCTCCAGACTGCTGCTTTGCCTTGAAGGCCTCCATCAGGCAGCATTCTAGCAGCCCACCTTAAACCTGTCCACCTGTAGCACTAGAAAGGGACTTGTTGATTAAAACCAATGGAATACAAAACTCAAAAGGGCAGGACTAATTTCAAGCACCAATTCTAGAATGTTTTAGGCTGAAGTAAAAGGATCAAAAGAAGCAGGCTGACGTAGCAAGTTCAAGGGCAGCCTGAGAAATAAAGCAAGACCAAAACAGCAAAACCAACTGTCATGGTTTGATCCAAGTGTCCCCTGTAAACAAATGAATGTGGTCTGATTGATCATTCCTCAGATGATGGCAGTTTAAGTTTTATAACCTCACTGGAGCTGTGTTGTTGGGGGCAGGTTTATGGGGGTTATAAGTCAGCTTCCCCTTGCCAGTGTTTGGCACATCTTCCTGCCATTGTTTGCAGTGCTGTGGTGGAGGTGATGTCCACCCTCTGCTCAAGCCATCATTTTCCCTGCCAGGATGGAGTCTCTCCTCAAGTCTGTAAGCAAAATAAGCCCTTTCCTCCATAAGCCACTTTTGTTTGGTTCTTTCTGCACAGCAACAGAGAAAGTTGACTACAAGTTTTGGTACCAGAGAGCTGGGTCACCTGTTGCTGTTAGAACCCTGATCTTGTGGCTTGGCCTTTTGGAAGTGATCTGCAGGAGGAATGTGGAGGGATTGGAAACCTTGTCCTAAGAGATGCCTTGCAGTACTTTAAGTATAGCTTGATGGACCATTCTGGTCAGAGTTGAAAGGCCTGAATCCAGGAAGAACTATGGACTGTGAGGTTTGGCTTACAAGGGTAAGAAAGAACTTTGTCAGGACTGTGCCAGAAGCAGTTTGTGTGAAAGGCTTGCTGCTTTCTGCCTGCCTGTGCCCTGAGAACTTGTGGAGGGTTGCTTTGTGTGGAAATGGACTGGTGGGAGTAGATGGAGATGGCACAGAAAGAAGAAAAATCTTGGGCCCGAAACTGCTGCCCGTTCACCTGCAATTGTTTGAGAGATTACAACCATTGAGATTGGGCCAGGTGATCTGCATTGGAGCAGC
Organism: Zapus hudsonius; assembly: GCA_004024765.1. Lineage (NCBI taxonomy): Eukaryota > Metazoa > Chordata > Mammalia > Rodentia > Dipodidae > Zapus > Zapus hudsonius. Next base: position 23,970 of record PVHP010001627.1, read on the forward strand.
AGGAAGAATGAGGACTCTTTGAAATATGGGGCCTGAATGCTTTGTTCCCCCCTGGATTAAGAAGTTGGTAGCCACCTGGTTTTGTGGAGTATAACAAATGAAGGAAGAGGGGGCCATTAGATTTGCAACACAGTTTTGTTTTTGAAAAATGGCCATCGGCAGTGTGAAGCAGGTGTGTTAGATTGCCTGCATGGAGGCCCAATGGAGCCATGAGGATGAAATGTGGGCTGCAATGGAGACCCAATAAGATGCCAGGACTATGGATGGCTGCCAAGGTGAGCTGCCAGCACTGGATGAAGTTTTCCCGGACTGTGAGTAACCGAGCTGGAGGGGTGGAATTGAATCTCCAAGAGACTCATTCAAATGCATGATCATTGACTTGGAGTTACAGATTGATGTTGCCCTGTTGTTTTAAATCTTGTATTGGTTCAATCTGTTTCTGCCCATGCCTCATGTTATCTGTGAATGTTCTGTGCCATTATGGGTTTATTTTTTGGTATTATGGCTCAGCTGAAAGCTGTGGGGACTTAAGAGTTGAGCTGAACACATTGTAGTTACATCATGTATAATTATTAGTTTGTGGGGGCCAGAGGCAGACTCTCATGGTTTGATCCAGGTGTCCCCCCAAAACAAATGAATGTGCTCTCAGTGATTGACCCTCAGCTGATGGCAGTTTGGGTTTTACAACCTTGCTGGAGCTGTGTTATTGGGGACGGGCTTATGGGGGTTATATGCCAGCTTCCCCTTGCCAGTGTTTGGCACATCTTCCTGCCGCTGTTTGCAGTGCTGTGGCAGAGGTGATTCCCACCCTCTGATCATGCCATCATTTCCCCTGCCAGGATAGAGTCTCCCCTTGAGTCTGTAAGCCTAATAAACCCTTTCCTCGACAAGCTGCTTTTGTTTGGGTTCTTTCTGCACAGCAACTAGAATGCTGACTGCAACACCAACCAACCAACCACCAAACAACCAAATGCTGGAGAGTAGCTCATAGTTGGAGCACTTGTCCAGCATCTACAAAGCCTGGATTCCATCCCCAGCACTGAACAACTATACACAAGCTTTGACTCTTTGCAGCCTTTTCTCTTACTCCTAGCATAGGAAAGAGGCAATTTTTGAAGTTAGACTTGTTTAATTTAAAATCCACAGGCAGGCATTGTATTGGTGGTTTATCAGTAAAATATGGACACTTAGTCCCACCTAACACAAGCTGAGGAAGGAATGGGATCTAATACCAATAGTACATATAATTCCATATTTAGACTCATATACATTATGATTTTTAATTTTATAAAAATCACATTATTTGCTTACTACAAATGGCAAAGCCAACCTAGTGGCTTGTTTTTTTCTTCTTTTTTTGGTAATAAATTGTGTTTTGTAAAAAACTGAATACAACAATTCTGGGAAGCAATTTTACAACTTGGCAGTACTGATGATTAAGTAGTATTCTCCCCATTTGGGATTAGAGCAAAAACTCTTAAAAGCAGGATGGAAAATATTTCAGCATTTCCTGATGGGGTTGAGGTTTACTTTAAAGCTGTGTCTGTGGATTTTAGAAGTAAAAAAAGGTCCTAAGGAAGAGTGGCCTGGGAGGGAACCATTGGGGTGGGGACAGGGACGATGGGCAGCAGGGGAGGTGGGGGCACATGAACCAAACAGTAAACCATGCCAGGATGGAGGAAGCCTGTATTCAAGAGCTGCATGTCGTGAAGCATCCTTGTGATTTGTTCTTACAAATTCTGCGTGGGTCTTCACTATGTTACTCAGTCTGCTCTCAACTCCTGGCATCCAGGGACCTCTTCCCTCAGAGCTGTGAGTAGATAGGATTACAGGCATGCACCTGTATGCTTTGAGCTGGGCGTGGTGGCACATGCCTTTAGTCCCAGCACTCAGGAGGCAGAGTAGGAGGATCTCTGAGAGTTCAAGGCCACCCTGAGACTCTACATTGAATTCCAGGTCAGCCTGGGCTAGAGTGAGACCCTACCTCTAAGCCGCACCTCCCTCCCCAAAGTTTACATTTCGATAATGTCACCTAGCCAAGTTTTATTTTCACAGTAAGTTTTGTGGGCCGATTGGAGCATATAGCCCTGATGTCCATGTGTGAAGTGGTTCTGTGCTTTGAATGGGGACAGTCCTTCAGGAGCCCAGGGTGTCATCTGGAACTGGTCAGGACTGTCCCTATTCAAAGCACAGAGCCACTTCACACATGGGCAACAGGGTGTCTGTCGTGGAAAAGACATCACTGTCCGTCCCTTGCAAGCAGCCCCAGGCCTTGGAAGGTTGGTAAGTGGTCGGAATAGACTTTGCAGGCGCAGACATCCTGCAGTGGCAGAGTGTCTCAGCAGGAGGTGGGTGTGGAAAGGCCATCTGTCAATGTCTTTACAGGTCACCCCTGAATCTTCTTCTGCAGTTGAAAGGTCCTGGGGTCTTAATGATACCCATCTGTTGTCACTTGCAGCTCACACAGATAATGAGGCCGTTCTGTCCTGGAGCCTGTGAGGACTGAGCAAGACGCTGTCACCATGGGGGCAGGCACCTGTCCTCCCCATCAGTGGCCCCATGTTGTCTTTCATCCAATGACACATGGAGTCATGCCTGGCTGCAAAGCCTGCAGAAGAAAAGCCTGCTGCAAAGTCTGTGTGTTTTCTTTAAGTAGACGACGCATTCACTAACCAGCAGCATCCCTGGAATGGTCCTCACAAGCACATCCTTATCTCCATGGAGGGAGGCGTGTAGATACAGTAGTTAGTGGGACATAAAGTTACTAGATGGAAGCTTTTTCCCATTCTCAAAAGGAAACCGACACCTTTGGTGATCTGGAGTCTCTTCAAGGAGAGACAACTCTTCCTTCAATTTGTTCTCTCCTCCCCCCAAAAAGATATTTCATGATGGAACACCCTGCCTTGCAGTTCAACATAGGCATTTTGTCAGTCACTTGATTTAATGACAGCTGCTTAAACTTAATGGTGTTGCAGCATGAACTTTAAGAAGGCTCCAAACCAGATGTTCTCAGCATTGTTACTTCAAGAAATGAAGAGTTCTTTTCACATTGCTGTGTGGATAAGGAGATTGTGTGAAGGAGAGCCCAGAGCAGGTGCCTGAGGAAAGGTGCCCAGCTGCTGCAGGGTCTGACAATGAAAGGAAGCCCACCCTAACTTTGGGCTTTCTGGGAAAGCAAAAGGTTGAGTTCACTTTCTTATGACCTCCGTGTTATTGGGAGTGAGTGAAGTCTGAGCTGTCTGTGGTCATAACACAGAGATGTGAAAACCTCGACACAGGCCCTAAGGAAAGGTGGTGACCTGGAGTCAGGGAACCTTGCTCAGGCCTTGTCATCTGGAGCTACACCTGCTTCTCCTGTGGTCCCCTGGGGAAAGCAAATGTCTAACCCAGTGCTCCATAATCTGTTTCCCTAACCAGCAAGTAAGAGGTGGAGGAGTCATAAAGGCACAGCTGTTGCAAAAAAAAAAATCAAAGTTCTGAAATTCATATATATGAAGAGTGTATGACTTCACCTCCACACTTGATTCTCACTGGATATTTTGTCATCAAAGCCACTTCTGAAGTTCATGTTAACCAGGTTTCTCTCATAAAACAATAGGATCTAGGGACAGGTGAGTTTCAGTTCCAGCCCTAGTCCACCTAAACCTCAATACATTTCTGGATTCTCTTGTTTACCTTGATGGCCTTTGTTTTTTCTTTATTTCTGTCCCTTCATCACAGTCTAGTAACCTAGGGATAGGAAACCCGAGAAAACTCTTCTTTTTTAATGTAGACAAATGTATTTGTAAGGTAATAGTTCAACTATTGCAAACAAATTGGTTTTTGGAGTCAGACACTCTCCCTCTGTGCCACGAGACTTCCCTGACAAGTTATTTTATAAATCTACATGAATGGGCTAGGTGATACTGTCATGGGATACATGTCACCCGCCCCCAGGACTGGGGGGTGAGTCATTAGGTCATGCTTGCCTTGCAAGCAGAGGACCTGGATTTCATCCCCAGAGTCTCAGTGCTGAGAAGGGCAGATAGACCTCTGGGGTGTGCTGGCAAACCTGTCTAGCCTACTTGGCAAGTTACAGGCCAATGAGAGACCCTGTTGTATAAGAGGGGATGGCATCTGAGGAATGACATCAGGGTTGTCCTCTGGCCTCTACCCACACATGTAAGTGCCACACACACATGAACATGGACACACACACACACACACACACACACAGAGCCACACTCCCCCATATCAGTGTTGCCCTGGGGGCCGCATTGCCCCTCTGTAACCCAGACAAGGAAGTCACCATCTGGAGCACAACAGAGAAGGGGGTTTTGGAGGAAGCAGTAGCAAGGGTGGAAGGCATGGTTCAGAAGTGGCTCGTTACTTTTGACCCATCTAGACACATGGCTTCACTGGTGTCAGGAAGGAGAACAGAAAGGACTCTTGCAAATGCAGGTTGCTGCACCTCAGGGAGACTTTGAAGGCCACTCACTGAGTGCTGCCAGGTTCTGCCTTTGAATGAACAATGTCTGCTCTCACAAATGGTCAGACCAAGAAGGCATGACCATCAGACCATTAACAATGTATATGCATATGTATAATGTGTATATGTATATGATGCATATGTATATGTACATGTATATGTATATGTATGTAAGCCGGGAGAGACAGAGAAGAGAGACAGAGAGAATGGGTGCACCAGGGCCTTTAGCCACTGCAAACTTCAGATGCATGTGCCTCTGTGCCTCTGGCTTTATGTGAGCACTGGAGAATGGATCCCAGGTTGTTAGGCTTTGCAGGCAAGCAGCTTAACCACTGGACCGTCTCTCCAGCGCCTCGAGAGGCCATTAAAAAAGTGTGTGTGTGTGTGTGTGTGTGTGTGTGTGTGTGTGTGTGTGTGTGTGTGTGTGTGTGTGCTGTGAGTTCCTGTCTGTATCTGGATGGTTGCACATGTGTGTGGTGTGTGTACATAAGTGTGTGCATGAGGAGGCTGGACACTGAGGACAGGTGTCTTCCTCCATGGACCCCCCCCCCCAGAATCCCTCGTTCTGGGTTTGCAGGCAGCTGTGATGACTACTTCTGGGGATCTGAACTCTGACCCTCCCCCTTATGTGGCGAGCACCTTATCCCCAGAGCCATCTCCCAGCCTCTCAACAGGCCTGTTTGTTTTCTTTTATTAAACAGTGAAAAGGAACAAAAGGCAGATAATTAATTGTCTGTCCTTTGATGGTACCTTCTAGAACTCAAGGGATTGCCAGAAAAAACTCGAATGTAGACATCTGTAAAGATTTTAGCAATGGGACAAAATTTTGTTACCTTTCTGCTGAAGACTGTTCACAATTTTGTCTCACTGTTTCATGTCTTCAGATTGGTGGGAACTTCTTGAAAAGCCTTGGTCAAGGGTCTATAAATGCAGCTCAGACAGGATATTTGCCTACCATCCAAGAGATCCTGGGTTCTCATCCCCAGTCCCTGCGTGTGTGTGTGGGGGGGGGGGGATGGGACAAAAAACACTGAGAGAAAGAAGAGTTAAAACAAACACAATGCTTTGCAAAAAAATGAACTTGGCAATTCTGCAGCTCTCCCATTGGGCTAAAACGCTAGAGATGGTGTTTCCATATTCGAGAACTTTCCAAAGAACCTTTCTGTGCAAGTCTTGCCAAGAAGCCAGCACGAGGGGCTTTCAGTGCTTCGCTGTACGTGGTCTCTCTGGGAATAGCAGGACCTCCCCATGGCGCCGCACCATCTATTTCTGTTTTCCTAACTACATTCTAGTAAGAACACATAATAATCACAACATAACTGAAGCTTTTTCCTCCAGCAGAATGATTAAAGAATATCAATAATGCAGGCTCCAAGCAGAGAACAGACAGCACCATTTCCTTTTCAGTCTGGAGGAAGCCAAGAGGAACCATCAATGAAAGCTACGGTCCATCAGCCCAGAAATCGATACAACGAGCCATTGCTCCAGTAGCACAATTCATTCCAATTGTCCTGGGCCTTTCTGCCATCTCTAAGAGTAGGGCTCTATCTTCCTGAACGTTCTTGGAATTTTAGAACATTATCGGAGCCCCAGACAGCAAAACCCCGCTTGCTGAAAGTGCTGTGATATCAGAACAGCCACAGAGTTAGGCATTTGAAGTTTATTTTATTAATACTAAGCAAACCACAGAATAGATACAACTGTTTTTATGGCTTACATCTGGTTGAATCATAAAACATATGGTGTACTTTCAGAAATGTGCAGCTGTAAGTTACAGTAAAATCCCCAACTCGGGACAGGAGTGGCAATACGCAGGGGGCTTCAGAGAGGCTGCACCCCTCTGCCTCACAGCTCCAGGGAGTTACTAATTCACCTTGGTTTGGTGACTGTTCCTGGGTTTGCATTATTTTACTTTGTTCTGTGAAGCACCATTGTGAGTTCAGAAATGGGTTTCCCATAAACACGAAAGTGTTCTTTATGTCATGATTCCCTATGGCTCATCTCCAGCTAAATTCTCTGTTTGGCTTTAGAGGAATATCCCAAGGCCTGGGAAAAGCTTAATCGAAATTTCTTCCTACCTGGAAAAGAGTGACCGTGCTAGTGAGTAATATACAAGAAACTCCAGCTGCGACACAGGGGGACGGGGAACTAAAGAGATTACAGAGAACAGCAGTGGAATGGAAAGGTCACCCCTGGTGAGTGACGCTGGTGACAGCGGCCAGCGGCCAGCACAAGTCGATGGCTGACTGCTGGTTAGCTCTCAGAACCACTGGGAGCACTAAACAAGCAAAATTCATTTTCAGGCCCACCGTACAATAAATGAGATAGTAGAGGCTAGGAAGATGGCTAAATGGTTAAAGCACCTGTTTGTAAAGCCTCCAGGCCCTGGTTCAATTCCAAAACTACCCACCTAAGCCGGGTGTAAAAGGTGGTGCGGTGTCTGGCGTTCTTTTGCAGCAGCAAGAGGCCCTGGCATTCCAACACACACACACACACACACACACACACACACACACACACACACTGTAAATAAACATTTTAAAAATGAGATATTTGCATAGCATGAAACTGTACTATATTCTGGCCTTAATTCCTTTTGTTTGTTCATTTTTGAGACAAGTCTTACATAGCCCAGGCTAGCCTCAAACTCCTCACATAGCCCAAGCTGTCATGGAAGCCCTGATCCTCCTGCTGGCAGGAGCCAGCACACTTAGCTAACCCAGGCTTTATTCTTAAGAACTCTCTCTAGGCGTCAGAGAGCAGGGGAAGCAGGAAGGTTAGTGAGCTGCCCTAGCTTTTGGCTTGTGAAACACAGCACTTGACCTAGAACCCCATTTCTTGGTAGTAGAGATGGCTGCTGGTGTGACCACCCAGTCTTCTGGTGGGTGTGTAAAGCTGCTAGTGTGAGCACCCAGCCTTTGGCGGGTGTGTAAAGCTGCTGGTGTGAGCACCCAGCCTTTGGTGGGTGTTTAAAGCTGCTAGTGTGAGCACCCAGCCTTCTGGCAGGTGTGTAAAGCAATACCCTAGAAGCCCTTTTGAACCTTTCTGCTCCACCATGGTGAGAAGACACCAGAAGGCTGTGGGATGTATCCATGACACTATGAGCTCTATGGTCTGAGGGAATTCATTCTATAGGAGGGCTTCAGACAGAAAATAAGCAAGGGACCTACTGGCTACCTATGTTATACAGCATATTAGTATGTGAACCATGAAAGAAAGAATTGGGGCATAAAGAGACTTGAGAACAGAGATGTGATTATTGGGAGAGAAGGAAGCTCACCAAGAGTCTGGAAGAGGTGGAGGGGTGAGTTATGCAGATGCAGTAGATGAGCCTGGCAAGAGGCGGAGGTGGAGGGGGGATGAAGTACTTCAGGCAGATGTGTGCTCCTCAGCATGAGGAGAGAGGGCAAAGGAGGAGGAGCAGCAGTGTGCTGAGCTGCCTGAGATGAGCACAGAGAGTAGTGTGTGTGCATCATGGACGACCTCACAGTCAGTGGAAACACTTGGGCATTTATTTTCCATGGTGAGGCAGCAACTGGATGTATTTCATCCGAGGGTGTGAACCACCTCAGGTTTGAATGGGGCCATTCTGGCTGTTGATTGTGGAAACTCTGGGGTAAAATACCAGGAAGAGTTAGTTAGTGGGATGTTAAGGTAGAATTCGGGGGCACAGAGAGGATGGCTGAGACCAGGGCAAGGCTATAGTCGTTGGAGAAGCATTCGTTTCTGCTGTACTTTGAAGATAGAACAGTGCAATTTCCTGCTCAATTAGACTTGAGAGAGTAAATGAGAAGTGAGAATGACCCCATGGTCCATGGTGGACTTGTTTTGTTGACCTCGATCTTACCTGGAGGTAGGAAGGTGCTGCTCCACATTGAGATGGAAAAGCTATTTCTGGAACAATCTGAGCCATGGGGTGGGTGTGGATCCATGGCTCAGTGCTTGCCTCGTGTGCACAAGCCCTGGCTCCATCCTCAGAGCCACCAAAAAGAAAAATTTAAAAAAAAGCAAGAATATGATGTATCAGTTGTTCTGGATCTCTGTTGAAATAAATATTTCTATTTAAACATTGAAAACTGAGTTACTGTCATATATAATCTAGTTATTGTCAGAAGATATATCTGACAAGTATAATGCTAGTTGTGAGAGGCTGTGACTTGGGAATTATGCTACAAATTCCCAGCTGGCCCTGAGTCAACACCCTAGGCCTCTTCTCCCAGGGGACACAGTGCAGTGTGAGAACCCTGGGGAAGGCAGGTGTTTCCCAGGAAACCTGCTTCTGGACCCCTGTGCAGGGTGAATCTGTATCCGGCTCTCCCATCCTTGTAGGCTGGGAGACATCTGGGTGTTTTATTGGCATCTTAGTCATAGGGAGGTGAGCACCTCCGTTTGTTTGAGTTTCTTAGCCAGGATCCCAGAATGACATGCTGGTTCCTCTTTGTGAAGATGAGAAAGTGTCCCCAGTGAGGCAGGCAGGATGTCCCAGCTTACCAGGAACGAGCAGAGGGAGGGGGCTGTTACTCAAAGCTAGAAAAGTGTCGCCAGTTGTCTGCAGAAAGATAAAATATATGCACTGAGAAGGATAAAATGCCTGAGAACTAAAATGGCTAGAAATTGTCAGAAAGTCAAGCAGGTCTCCAAAGACACAGAGACTTCCCGATCAATGGCCATTTCAGACAAAATGTCAGGTGTGCCTCCTGAGCGTAGAGGCCCCATCACCAGAGAGCCCACAGACACTAGACAATCCCGGCACAAGATATCCATGAACCATTCAACTTTACATTAGAAAAGAATCCTGTAAGCCCAACATAGAAGTTCTACTGAGAGAGAAGCAGAGTGTCCACACCAGTGTCCAGGGCCCAGATTCTGTTTATGAAAAGAATGCTATCTAAACCCACTTGCTGGGTTACTCTAAGCTGTACCATAAATGACACTTCCATACGCTGAACATAGGGGGTGGCTGGGCCATGTCCAAGTCCCTAAACTTCTAAGAAGTTGAGTCGTGGGTTTACCCAGAACCAGTTACATATGTTATCAGACCTGTGTATGCTAGTTTTACTCACAATTATGTGACTTAATTAAACACAAGGCAAGCCAGTGACATCAGAGTGTGAGAAGAGAGGTGGGAATTGCAAGAAATGCTCAAGGACAATGGCGACAATCTTCTGTTAAATTATCTGTGGGACAGAAAACTCTAAAAAGACAGAGATAGAAGGATTTGCACTCAAATTGTTGTTCTTGATCCACTTAGAAGCAAACACAACTAAAAATGTAAGTGGTGTTGGAGATTTGCATTGTGAACTCTCTGAATTGGTCCCCAAGTCCAAACCCAGGTACCTCGGACTGTAACCCTATGTGATGACAGGTAATTGGGTTGTTAGTTAATCTAAGGTGATTGTTGTTCCTATAAGAGGACAAAAGAAGCCCAGGGGCGCCCACACACACAGAGAAATGCTACCATGGAGAGGCAGCAGCCGCTGTCTGCAGGCCGAGGAGAGAGGCTGCAGAAGGAACCATCTTTGTATCTTTGCTGATGCCCTGATGGAGCTGAGCTGTGAGAAAAAGAATTTCTGTTCTTTAATCTGTGTTTAGCATGTGTTTTGCAGCGGCGGTCTGATACAGACTGTGTTACTGGGTGACTTATGCAAACTGACAAGAAAACATCTCATCAGAGGACCCAACTCTGCAGCTTGCTGAACAAACGTTTTAAGTGTTAATCGTTTAAAGTGGATCCACCACCAGGCGTGGTGTGCACCTATAATCCATGCTCATGGGAGGCTGAGGCAGGAGGATGTCAAATTCCAGACCAGGCTGGGCTACCTTGTGAGAACATATCTCAGAACGATATGCAAAAAAGCCGAGTGTGGTGGCTCATGCCTGTAATTTCTGCACTTTTGGGGCTGAGGCAGGAGGATTGCTACGAGTTCAAGGCTGGCCTGGGCTACACAGTATTTCCAGGCCAACCTGTGCTACAGAGTGAGAATCTATCTCCAACAAAACAAAACAAGTAAACAAAAATGTATAATAATTTGTTTTCTTGTTTTTTCAGTTCTAGGGCCCCACACCTGCCCTGCAAGTGCTTTTCCACTGAGTTCTGCTTCTAGTCCTAAAGGAAATGAAAGCACGTCGTGTCTCATTATTAATGGATTTAACATCTATTTCACTCTAGGGGGAAGATGCTGTCCCCACTGTCCTGTTCTTGCTTCGGTGTCCCTGTTGCTGTGAGGCATTAGGTACAGGGCTTCTGTGCCTGGCACGCTGGTGGAGGGCATCCGATGATAAAATGCTTTCTACATGACTATTTTCAAAATCCGGAGAAAGGAGATAGCCGAGTCCTGGCATTGACGAGAGACCTCTAACTGCACTCCAGTCTACTGAGAAAGAGGAGAGAGCAGAGTGCGCCATGGATGCATGTCTCTGTCCTTCATAACTTTTCTTAGTTTTGTTTCATTTTGTTGGTTTTTGAGACAGGGTCTCCTATGTAGGACTGGCTGGCCTCAGACTTGCAGTCATCCTCCTGCCTCACCCTCCTGAGGCCTGAGATCACAGGCCTGTATCACCATGCCCAGCCAAGTAGTGTGCCTTTTTACCCTTTCTTTTTAATTTTTTGAAAACGTTTTATTGATAACTTCCACAAATATAAACAATGACCCATGATCATAACTCCCTCCCAGGACTCCCATTCCCCTACCCAACCCCCTTCCCCCAAATCCCTTCTTCTTTCCAACTACTCTCTCTTCCAGTTCAGGGTCATCATTTCCCCCTCCTGTTATGAGGCTCTTGTGGAGGTGGCATCAGCCACTGTGAGCTCGTGAATGCCACGGCCACTTTGGGTCTGGAAGACAGTATTGTAAGCCCTCCTCCCTTCCTTGGTTCTTTCATTCCTTCCACCACCCCTTCCACAATGGCACCTGAGCCTTGGAGGGTGTGATAGAGATGCTTCACTTAATGCGAACTATTCGACTGTCACTTCTTCTTAGCACATTGGTGAGTTTTGAGTCACCCCAGTTGCCACTGTAATCTGAAAAGAGAAGCTTCTCTAACCAAAAGTGAGGGTAGCATAAATATATGAGAGTGAACACAAGTGTTTCTGGGATGACTCTTCTCTTCTTAGCAAGTAGAATGAGGACATGGATGGAAGAGCCTCTGACCTCAGCTGAACTGACGGAGGAAGGGATTCTTGGCTGAGCCAGGGCAGGCACAAGTGTGCCACTGTGCAAAACCATCCTGAGTTCACATCTGGGCATCTGCAGACCAGAGGCCAGCAGGGGAAATGACAGGGCAGGGCACTCGGTGCTGGCTGTCACCTGGGTTCTGTGCTCGCTGGGGTCTCCCTCACTCATCAGCTCACACTTTCCTTCTTTTCTGAGTCCTAAGCAACTGTCTGGAGGGGTGGGGACTCCATACAAGCCGATGCACTTATGTGGTGCGCAACATCCTCACAGGGTGCAAGAGGAGCTGGGTCATGCCCTGAAGTGACACGGAAACTCTTCCTGGGCATTCCCGGCAGAAACTGTGCAAGAAAAGGCTCTGCCACAGCCACCAACAGCCTACAGTTGTCTGAGCAGAGGCACAGTCCCCTGCCAGCAGATGGGAGCCCTGAATAGAGGAAACTCAGCCTCACAAAGGTTTGAAATGCCTGCTGGATCCGAGCTTCACAATGAACCCTGGACTTGGAACTTCCAAAAGAGTCTTTGCAGGGAGTTCTTCAGCTAGAAATAGATCTGCTGTGAGCTGGAGAGATGGATTAGCAGTTAAGACATTTGCCTGCAAAGCAAAAGGACCCGAGTTCAAATCACCAGTATCCACATAAAGTCAGATGCACAAGCTGGCGCACGTGTCTGGAGTTCAAATGCAGTGGCTGGAGGCCCTGGCATGTCCATTTCTCTAGCTACTTCTTTCTTTCTCTCTCTTAAATCAATCAATCAATCAATCAATAAAATGTAAAAAAATAGTGCTTTATGGACACATTGTCGTCCCTCCCTTCTGATGTTTGCCTGCTCGTTTCAGCTGTGTTACTCATTTCCAGGGTGTTTGCTCTGTACCCTGGTGATGTATATAATTTGTCTCAAAATTCTGTCTCAGAATTCCTGCAAAGATATTTTGGCATTACAACTTTATAGCTAACCACTTCCCAAAGTCAAAAGGCAAAACCAACCCAAAACAGCTTTCTCAAGGGAGCAAACGACTGAGCCCTGAGGTGCCGCAGGCCTCATCCTCGTCTGTGCTTGGACTGGGTTTTGCAGTTACCCCAGTGGGCATGCCAGGTTGGTGAGAGACACAGGGCAGATGGTACAGAGAAGGGGAATCACCAGAGAGGCGAACAGCTACTTAAGCTGACGCTCTCTGAAATGGCACCTGGACCTTCCCACCTTGAGCTGACATCTCATCATGGCCTCTGATGCCTCACTGCTGGAATATGTCAACCTTTCTCCTGTTCCAGGTTCAGTGCTAACACGTCAACAAAACCCAAGTCACTGTACAACTGCTTTCACCTCAAAGGCAATGAGATAGTTTTCTCTTGAACCACACACCAGTGGCCATGCCTGGAAACGCAGATTCAGGTTACCTCAAATTCCACGTTTCAATGTGGAAATGGTTTCAAAAACAAAAGAAAGTCATAAATCAAAGGTATTTTTCAATACTCTGATGGGAACATCAGATAGGCGGGTGACCTGGGAATTTCTTCTGTAGGCTTCAGATGCTGTCTGCTGACATTCTTAGCCTCAGGATGTGGAAGCTGGTGGTCTATGTTAATACATTCCAAAAGGTTTCACGTGCTAGTCACAAGGATGTTAGGTCAGGCAAAGAGCTGGACAGTGAAGGCCATGAAGGGGACTGAAGGTAACCCGAGATGATTTGACTGGATCTACAACATTCCACAAGTTCCCACTGCTTACTCAGCCTCCGAGGTCTTCAGTGACAACAACAACGCAGGAGCTCTGGTGGCTGGTGTGGCACCCACAGGACAGCACAGCAGAACTCTCCAAGGTTGGGTGAGGATTGCTTTCAGGGACAGCTTAAGTGACATCCGAGATGTAGGAGACTTGCCAGAAAGAATATTCTCCCTTGCCTCCATTTTGATTAATGGAAAAAACAGAATGTATTTAAAGCCATGTCTGTAGACCCACGGGGCACAATGACAACAGCCAAGCAGGCAGCCTCTCTCCACTTGTCCCCAAGGTCACAATGACTTTGGCTCCATCTCTCCACTCAAGTCCACAGCTTGCTCATGGTACCCATCTGCCTTCTTGTCCTCAGAAGTCACCAGGAGGGGATGCCCTCCGTCTTTTTCCTCATTGTCTGTGTCTGGGGAACACTGGCAAGAGGTCAGTAGAGAAAATGATGGCTCTTCCGAGGCACGTGTGTGGTTAGCCCCCTCCCAGGGGTGCATGCCATAGGAAGACAGAGCCATTGTGGTTCTAGTGAAGCTGAGCTCGCCTTTCAGGATCCTTGACCTTCAAAGAGGACCCGGGCTTTGATTTTGCCAGGGAGGCGTGTGGCGTCAGGGGTTTCCTTGGCTTTCAACACCTTCATGAAGAACTCCCCCCCCCTCCACATGTTTTATGTTTTTTAGGGTCAGTTGCCCGAAATACAATCAACATAAATGAAGTCAATGAAAGGTTGGCATCACATTTCATGATGTAGATGGACTAAGAAAGAATAAAAAAAGAAAAAAGAATATATATATATATATATATACCCTCAAAACATAGCAACCTATGAGCCCACAAGAAAGCAAATTGCTTACAATGAAAGCTTCACAGAATTGTCCCAGCATTCCCATTCCTGATGGAGACCCACTGGCTCACTAATTGCCAGAAAGTCAGGGACTCAAACAAGATTGATTGATTATCATCTAATTCCCGTGAAGATGACAAAAATGGCTTATCAATAAACTTGTCCAAAGCAAGGAAAGGAAAACAAATGGAATGCAGATTTGACAAATTAGCCTGGAGATTAGTGCTCAGTGGGTTAGCTTCAGGCATTTAGTCTTGCCTCTGGCCCAGATGAAATCCTACTGGGAAGTAGGGCTTCTGCATTTGCTGGCTGCAATCATAAAAGAAGCTCGCTGCCATTCCAGACCGCCTAGCCCTTGCTTTCAAAGCAGCAGTTTGAAAAATAAATTTGTGTGTTAAACATTAAGATGAAGTTTAAAACCCACTTGTTAGAAACCTTTGAAGAAAGAAAATAGGATACTTTGTTCTGGACTAGATCACTTGCTTGGATTTGACACGACTTTTATCACGTTTCCTTTGAAAGATGTTTTGGACTTAACACTTGACCTCTTGCAGAAGATAAAAGTCCCCAAACCTACTGACAGAAACGTGTGTTTGTGAAAATTAAACACACTCTGTAATCACAAGAGTACGGCACGATGGCTTCAAAAATATGGCTTCAAACAAATTTCAAACACTCGAGTTTGCGGGTCGACATCTGTAAACATGTTTACAAGAGCATCGTATGAATGAACTGTGCTCAAGGGTCACTATGTAACCATTTATATTGGAGTTTCTTCACTTCAAAATTTACAAAAAATAAAAAGCATATATTGCTCTGCTTTGAGAGGGGCAAGAAAACCCAAGAAGAAATGATATGAACATTCTTGTAGCAATTTTTTATTTGAATGAATGAAAGAGAGGTAGTCCACCCTGAGGAAACATTTAGGCAGATGAATTTCCCCCAGAGATCGTGATGGAAATGGGTCTCTGTGGTCTCAGGAAGTTTCAAAGCATCAGAAATGATCCCCACGCCTTAGCAATGCTGAAAGTCTGTGTATTTGAACTGTGTTTCAGATTGACCGGACTTAACTAGTTCTCAGACCTCAGTGTCATCACGTGCCTTTCACTGTATGTGCTGTTCCACTGGATTCTGAGCCAGCATTTTGTAAGCTTTGGGTTGCTACCAAACCCTCCCCCCACCAAGATTCTGATTGAGAAAGTGGGGAAGGGACCTGAGACGTGGGCTGGGAGGAGCACACTTGGGGAAGCGCTCTCTGCAACAGCTCCCATGGAGCCTCCTGGCGTTTCCGTTCAAGACATCCTGAATGCTCTTAATACCGAGGAACTTCCCACTCAGCAAAGGTGGGGTACATCTGGGTATTCTGCCAGCACCTCGTTATTCTGATGTTTGCCTGGTTTGAAAATGCTGCAATCCCAATGCTAAACCCAGGTAGTTAGTGAAAACATGGAGTCTAACCCAGTCTAAAGTCAAATTCTGGTAATAGTCAAAGGAAAGGCGAGGCTAACGACGTCTTCATCTTTTTACCAAAGGCATATAAGCAAGGAAGAATTCCTTGAATTCTTGGTATTAACTGCACCATGATCCTGATCTTGACAGTCAGGTGAGCTTCCTGTGAAAGGAGAGGTCTCTGGGAGGGTGCCCTGCCCTCCTGATCCCCAGCCACTAACCCAATGCCTGGGAGGTGGGAGGGGCTAGGAAACCATCGGAGGGTTCACTGGTACTCAGGTCGCAGCACTGTGTCATAGAATTCCTTACTGTTTACAGAGACAGTGGTGGCTGGAAAGTCCTCGAGGATTCCCTGTCCTTGCCTGGTGTTCCCGCCACTTCTCCTTGTTGACGTCCTAAGCTGCCAAGGTCTCACAAAGTCTCTTTTTATAGGACCAAGTTATGCTTATATATTTAGGATGACTTTGATTGTAATAGAAATTACCTTACATGAATGCTTTATAAGTTATGGTAATTTAGCATACTCATCCAATATATATATATATATATATATTTAGCATATATGTGTATGTGTGTGTTTTTATTTATTTCTAGGGAGAGACAGGGAATGGGTGCACCAGGGCCTCCAGCCTCCGCAAACAAACTCCAGAAGCATTGCCACCTCGCCCATCTGGCTTTACGTGGGTACTGGGGAATCGAACCCATGTCCTTAGGCTTTGTAGGTAAGCACCTCAACCGCTGAGCCCTCATCTTTCTAGCCCTCATCCATTATATTTTTAAAAAGAATTTTGATATATTCAGAAAAACGTGCAACTGCAACATCAATCACAAGATATTTTAACTCTATTTTATAAATGTTATCAACTACACCAATATTATTCTTGAGATTGAAGTGTATTTAGGTTTCTAAAAAGAGATGTGGGGGCTAAGGAGATGGCTCAGTGGCTAAAGGAGCTTTGTACAAAGCCTGCCAGGCCTGGTTTAATTCTCCAGTCACCATGTAAATCCAGAGGGACTCTGGTGTGCTCAGACACACAGGACACACACACACACACACACACACACACACACACACACTCACATGCACACACACAAATGCATAAATCTTTAAGGACTCTTATTAAGGAGTAATAATATTGACTTTATTCATATAGCAAAATAGCAAAATGTACATAAATGTTAATGTTTGGGGGCATTACTCCACATGGCAAAGTTGCATTTTACTTTTGGATTTATTTTAAGAGAGAGAGAGAGAGAGAGAGAGAGAGAGAGAGAGAGAGAGAGAGAGAGAGAGAGAGAGAGAGAGAGAGAGAGAGACCAGAGCCTCTTACCACAGCATGTAAACTCCAGATGCATATGCCACTTTGCAAGTCTGGCTTTATGTGGGTACTAGGGCATCAGGTATCAGGCTTTGCAAGCCTTTAACCAGTGAGTCACCTCTCCAGACTTGAGAGTAGCATTTTATTGAGATAGTAAGTCTTTAATATTGCTTAGAATGTGGTGGGTTGTCAAAACAATTTATGTGCGTGATTGATAGTTACTGGGGAAAATCTAGATTTCTCCTTTTCCCTGTTGACTTGTGTGCTTATGTGTGTACATGTGTGTGTGTATATATATGTATATATATATATGTGTGTGTGTAACTTCCTTTTCACTCCTAGAGGTTATGTTGTAAGAAGCTTTATGAAATGGTCATAATTCATTGCAGATCTTTCTTTTTATGAAAAAGATTTCAATGAAAACAAAGCAAGTATTCATTTTTTAAAAAAATAAGGGAATAGGTTTGGCTCTGTAATCAAGACAATATATTCCTTTAAAGTGGTATATCTTGACATTTATAGTTCTAGTGACAAGGTCATAATTTCCATCCTAATGAGGAGCCTTTTAATAATGCATGACTCTGATGTGGAAAGCAGCTCGGTCTCGCAGGCTCTCTCTCGAGGCGAGCACTTATTTCCTATCATGGTCTGAGGGGCTCTGAGAAGTCACCTTTGCACTTGGCCGCTCCAGTGGCCTTTAGTCTTTGGGTGTTCCATAACCCAAGGCTCTTCACACCGTGTGAGTAGACCAGGATGTTCTGAGCCAAGAATTCTGGATTTCCTGCTTTTATTTCAGAGAATGGTCGAGGTGAATAAAAGCCCTGCATGTGATCCATGACTCTAATGATCACAGCTGAGAATGAGGAGGAGGTGATAGGACTGAATTCTGATTTTTGAAACACTTGGATTTTTTTTCCAATTTTTCAATAATGTCACATGCAAACGCATTCCCACCACTTGTGTGGGGCACAAGAGTCCTCTCTCTCTCTCTCTCTCTCTCTCTATATATATATATATATATATATATATATAGTGATGGGACAATAGTTTATATTACTTTCTAACCACTTTATATAGTCTGGTGTGTATTATTTTAAAATATTTTTATTCATTTATTTTTTTGAAAGGGAGCAAGAAATAGAGAGAGAGAGAGAGAGAGAGAGAGAGAGAGAGAGAGAGAGAGAGAGAGAGAGAGAGAGGAGGTCATGCTGCCAGGCCTGGGCTGGTCTGTCAGTCAGCATCTTCATTCTCTTAATCACTGGTGCCCACAGGTCAGCCCCACGCTGGCCAGAAGCACTCACAGATTTCATCAGCACGTGGCAGCTTTTCCCTGCAGCTTTTCCTTATGGATTGCTTGCACGCCAATCCATCTCGTGGCAGGTGATATCTTTCATTATTTGGAAGACTTCTAACACGATGTCGTCGTCTCAGGGTGGCCTTGAACTCACAGCAATTCTCCGCCCTCTGCCTCTTGAGGGCTGGGATGAAAGGTGTGCACCACCACACTGGGCTTGGTTTGCAGTCCATTGTGATGGGGGTAAGCATGGCCGGGGCAGTGGACAGCCAGTGTCACATTGTCACTTCAGCAGACAGATAATAGAGAGAGAACAGCAAATGGGGCTGGGCTGTCACAATTCAAAGCACTCGCCTCTAACAAGGATTCCCCTCCTTCCTGAACAGCACCAGCATGGAGGGGCTTAGCACCCACCCGGACAAAGAGCCTGCGTGCGGGGCACATTTTACGCAAAGCCCGCACCTGTGCCTGGGACAGAGGCCGGAGCAGTTGTAGGTGTTTCTCTTCGTTTTCTTAGCAGGCGTGGAAGGGGAGATCTGTCTGGAAGCCACTGCGCCTTCCATTTCTTCCCGATGGACTTGGCTTCGCAGAAGCCCTGCCCTCTTCTGCCACCATGATGGTTCTTTGAAGGCACAGGGCTGCTGCAGCTCGGGATGTTTCCTGAGACACAGGGTATCAGCCCCTCTCGTTTCTGTTTTGAAAAACTAAAGCAGGACTTGTCATGAGAACAGCCTGAAAATGGGACTTATATTCAGGTCATTCTTCTCATCTGTCTGGAAGTCACCTCAAGTTCTTATAATGAAGCTCGTCACTGACTTCCAGGAAATAACCGAAGGTCATGAGATCCTTCCATTCTAGAAACATCTATAAAGAAAGCAACTCAATTATCTTTTGGGGCTTAGGTTAATTTGATTTACACATTACTCCAGATAATGACATGAAAGTGAAGACTGTTCTCCGCACACTGTGGACTTGGGCTTTTTCTCACTGTTATGGATGGGATGCTCTCTACTTCAGTCATTGGCACACAGTGCTGAAAGCACCAAATTACTAACAAGCTTTTTATTTTTTTCTCTCTTTTTGGTTTTTCGAGGTAGGGTCTGGCTCTAGACCTGGAATTCACTATGTAGTCTCAGGTGGCCTCGAACTCACTGAAATTCTCCTGCCTCTGCCTCCTGAGTGCTGAGACTAGAGAGAGGTGTGTACCACCACATCCGGCTTAACAAGCTAATTTTTTTTTTTTTTTTTGGTTTTTCGAGGTAGGGTCTCGCTCTTGTACAAGCTAATTTTTTATATTGGCTTTTGCACTTTTGATTTCAGAGTAGCTTTATTGACTTGGCTTCTCTATTTATTAAACATAATCATATATAAATATTTTACAGCAATCACTCTGAAGTCTAAAAGTGCTATGAAACCTGTTGGCATTTTTCTTTTTTTAAAAAATTATTTATTTGAAGGGGGATGGGCAAACCAGGGCCTCTTACCACTACAGGCAAATTCCAGACACACGTCCCACTTTGTGCATGTGGCTTTATTGTGGGCCCTGGGCAATGGAACCTGGGCTCACAGGCTTTTTATGATGATGGCTTAACCTTTGTAGAAGTCAAAAATATAAACGTAAACTTTAAATACTCTTCCTAGGTGTTCCGAAAGTAGTTTAAAGCAGAAAATGTGTTTTAACTTTTACATAGCTGGTGCTATGAAATGTGCATTTTAAAATCCATTCTGAAATCCCCTCTAGACTGGACAGAGCATTCTCTTTTCTTCTGTTCAACATAACCAGAGCCTATTCTTTCTCCTCAAGTCAGTCCACTGGAAATAACTGTCTTCTCATGCCAACCAGGGCAGGTCATGAAAGCCAGCCGCCTTGCTAAGGTCCTGTGGTGGTTGAATCATATGTTCCCCATGAACTCACATGTTTTCAATGCTTGGTCCCCAGCTGGTGGCAATTTGGTAGGTGGAGCCTTGGTGAAGGAGGTGTGTCACCAGATGTGGGCGTTTGGGTGTTTAACCTTCCCCCTTGCCAGAGCTCAGCTTCCTCTTTTGTTGCAATTTTCTTCCTGCTGTGGCAAGAGGTGATGTCCAGCCTCTGCTCTACATCGTTTCCTGCTACCATGGAGCTTCCCTTTGAGACTACGAGTCAAAATAATGCCTTTCTTTCCATCAGCTGCTTTTTGTCAGGTACTTGTCCCAGCAATGTGAAGGGCACTGCAAGGAGACCAGATAAGAAGAGGTCAACCGGCAAAGTCCTTGATGTTTAGCTTGGCCCCAGTGTTCTTTATTTCCACAGGCTGCACACACAACTGCGTGCTTTTTCCACTTACAATGAGGAACACTAATTCTTTGATCAGAGGGATGCAGGGACATCTGAATGTAAAGGTCATTCATAACATTTCAACTTCATCTCATCTGTTTCAGACAATGTCCTAGGAGTGCTGAGAACATTTCTGAAGGGCTTACTTCCACAGAAACGTCACTGAATTGAAGACATCTTTGGGAGGTCTTGTGTTTTATTCTAAGACGTGGAGTCCCACAAAGAGTATGCAACTATTTCTCCGGTCCTTCTTCTCAATGGGTGATGCTTTCTTACAGCTCAGCCTGTGGTCACCATGGAGACCAGATCTAAGCATCATCTACTTTGACATGACACATTTTCAGAGACAGACTTTTCCAGCTAAATGCCAAAGTCTTTTAGACACCCACCAATGGCTTATATTGCTGAAATGATATTTCCAATTAGATCAAAATATTATAATTATGAGAGCAATTAACCTTGTATTTATCAATATTTTCTTTGCCACTCATTAACATCAAAAGACTGTGGGTTCAATGGAAGAAAAAAAAGATCACATGAACAATTTTGGTTAAGATGGAAAGAGTATCCATGGCTTAGCCTGGATGGAAAGGTGTTCCTGTGTGGAGGAGAGAATTTGAACCCATCATATGACACCAATGCACCTGACAATATAGCACGGAGCCCCATGCTACACAGTGGGGCTTGTGTTGGTCCATGTTCTCAGAGAAACAGAACGGACATCAGGAGGGATGGGAGCAAGGATTGAAGGCAGGCCTAAAACACTGCTTTTTCTTAGGTCCTCTTTGTATGTGGGCTGCTCGCACTGAAGGAAGGTCTTCCCACCTCCACCTTTCTGGAAATACCCTCACAGACCTGCTTGATTCCTGATCCAATCAGGTGGATAATAGAGATGGCCTAGCAGAGTATTCTAGTTTATTTCTCTAAAAGGACTTAGGCGCAGCCATTTTTATTTAATAGGCAAATCAAGATGTAAGAGCCTGGTTTACCTGCTGTTGGTTGTTTTTGCATAAACTTCTTTGTTGGCGCAATTCTTATGCAAAGCCAATTTTTGCCTTTGAATCTAAGAATTGCATTTTTCTCAAAAATTTTTAATGTTTTTGAGTGTACATGTGTAATGTGTGTTTGTGTGTGTACACACCCCGAGCATGTGTGGCATGCAAAAGAAAACTTAAGGTACCCCTCTCTATGATCCATCCATATTTCCTGGAGACAGTGTCTCTCTCTGAGCCCAGACCTGCCATTTTCACATGGGTCCCATAGATTCTCCAATTCTCCATCTCTGTCCTTCGTTCTCCACAGCGCTGGTGTGACGGATGTGCTTGACCGCTCCCAGCTGTTGACACGGGTGCTGGGGACTGCTCAGACCCTCCTGCTTGTGTGGCACATACTCATACCTGCTGAGCCATGTTCTCAAGGACAGGAATTGCATTTCTTAGTATGAAGACGAGAACACCAGTGGCAGAGATCACAATAGGTTAAATCTCCAAGGGCGCCCAGGTGAGGACAGTGACTTAGGATGGGGCACACACAATAGTGCGAGCATGGAGCAGATGACTTTGAGTGTGTCACATCACGTGACTTTAAAAAATACTTGCCATTTTCTTCCTTTACATTTTTCCCCAATCTATGGATGAGTAGCTGCTATTTTAGTAGACACAGCAGTCTCTCTACCTTCTTCTCTCTTCTCTTCCCACCAGATCCTCCCTCTCACTTCCTGGGCTCTGCTGGAGTCTGTCACACATCCTGAAGAGCCAGCCAGCCAGAACCTTCTTCCCTGGTTGAAATTGCATTTCCTCCGCTGGAGGAAGTAATGAAAAGATCCATATAATTGCTTCTATATGATTACAGTACTGTCCATCTGGCTTGAAAAATATAGTCAGTTTTCATTTTGCCATGAGGCCAGCTCCTGTGGGGAATTAGTCTCCGATGAAATGATGATAGCACTAGTTCTTGTAGTCTTAAAGAACTGTTGAAGTAATTCTAAGGAACCCTTCAGAGATGGCCTCAGAGATACCAGAATTAGGATGAAGGAGCCCTTCAGAGACAGAACTCAGAGATATTAGAATTAGGTCAGATTTACTAGGTTCACTTTGAAAATGTCTTTTACAAAATTACAATTTGTGGGTCTGGAAAAGTCCATTTTGCTCATTTCCATAGGTCTTGGAAAAGCTATTTGGCTCATCATGCTGAGTTAAAGCTCACTTTTGCAAGCTGGACAATATATTTTCCTAGAAAGAAGGCAGACCCTGTGGCTGGCTCGTTTTCTCTTCATGAATTGTACATTGATTTATATTTCAGTGAAACTTTGGCCCGTCTGCTCCATGTAAGTTTCTCAGAGACAAGATGTTAATCTGTACTTAATACGTGTATCATAAGGTTAAATCTGGCATGAAAAGCAATTGAGATTACCACAGTTCTTTGCCTCAGTGCTTTACTGGAGAGAGCAGGAGCACAAATCTAATTTTATAAGAAAATTGCTGAAAGAATTGAGGTAATAGAATGGATATAATAGAACAAGGTATTTAAAATTTGCATGCTCAGGTGAGTCATAAGCACTTAGGAATTATCTGTGGCCAGTGGAAGAGGAACATTTGTGGAAGAGCTACTACTGTTTTCTGATAAGCATGAATCAGGTTATTAACTCTGCCTTGTTTCAATTTGATTTTTACTATTAAGGTGACTTTACTTCAAGCATATTTTACTGTGGATGTTTCAAACGAATGTATGGATTTGTGAATTTGAATATATGTGAGATACCTGGAAGAGAGGGAGAGAGAGCTCCTAGAGGGAAAGGAAGAGTGAGGGAGAGAGAAGAGAGTGGGAAAGGAATAGATAAGCAGAAGGAGAGAGATGGAGAGAGAGGGAGTAAGGAAAAGACGGGGAGGAAAAGTAAAAGAAAAAGAAAGAGAGGGAGAGGGAAAGGAAAGAGAGAAGAAAGGGAGGAGAGAAAGAATTACAAAGTCCAATGTTGCTGGCATGCTGCTGTTGGAGAAGGGGATGCCAATCAGCATCTGAGATTCTGGTAGGAAGGCTGTGTGGGTGGGGAGAAGACGTGAGCTGACGTATATAACTTACTCACAGGTACATATGTCTGAATCATGGCTCTGGGCAGAAGAACTTTGCGAAGGCTCATGTCACCATCTTGTTTACCAGCTGAAGGGGTTATGGAAGTGACTGGATGACCAGGTCCCTGACCTCATGGAAGGATTAATGGATTCATAATTTGATGGTACAACTGGGAAGAGGGGTCCCTGGCTGGAGTGAGGAGGTCACTAAGGGCCTGTAGAGAAGAATTGATGTAGCTTGTCACTGGCTGGAGGACATGGAGGTGAGTGTTTATTCCAACAAGGGTGCCAAGTGGTTGTAGGCTGAGACCTCCGAGATCATGAGCGTAAACTTACCTCTCCTTTTATTTTAAGTTGTTTATCTTAGCTATTTTGTGACAGACACAGAAAGTGTCTCCTGCATTTTAAAATAAAAATTAAAAAAAATTTATTTAGGGCTGGAGAGAGATGGCTCAGAGGTTAAGGCACTTGCCTCCAGTACTTAAGGCCCTGGGTTCAATTCCCCAGGACCCACTTAAGCCAGAACCACAAGGCGGTGGCCCTGGTTTTCTCTCTCTCTCTCTCTCTCTCTCTCTCTCTCTCTCTCTCTCTCTCTCTTTCTCTCTGCTTGAAAATGAATTAATAAAATAATTTTTTTAAAAAAAGAAAATTTATTTAATTTTGATGTGTGTCTGTGTCTGTGCATGTCAGTGCATGTGGGTGTTCAGTTTCCATGATGAGAAGACAACCTTGAGTGTAGGTCTTGCCTTACAACTTGTTTGAGGTAGGGTTTCTCCTTGTTAACTACCGCTACAGCCTCCTCTCAAAGGAAGAGGAAAGGATGTGGGAGGGAAGCGTATGCTGTGGTTGAATTGAGTCCCTCAGGTCCCCACGTTGAAGGACCTCCAAGAGCCACACAGTGTGACCTGAGTTGGAGGTACGGTCCTTGTAAGTTGTAATTAGTTAAGATGTGGTCACAGCGAGGTAGCGTAAGACCCTAATTCAATATGACTGCTTTGTAACCATCAAAAGAGAAAATTTAGACACAGATGTGCCCATGGAAAAAATGCCATGTGACCACGATGACACATACTGGTGAAGCTTCCTTATGCCAAGGAATGCCCAAGCTGACCATCAAACCACCACAGCTGGAGAGAGGGCTGCGGCAGCCTTTCCCTCCAGTCACAGAATGAGCCCATGCAGGCTTCCACTTTCTGGAAGTGGGAACTGGTTCAATCTCAAAGCTTGTGGTACTTGGGTACAGCATCCCTAGAAAATTACCACACCACAGATTTGACCTGTTATTATTCAAAATCAAGGCCATGGAAATTTTTATGAAAAAAGGCTTGGGTTCAAATCTTCCTTCTTCTCATGAGCTGTTCTCATCTGTAACAAGACCATGATGTTATAGTTAACTTCATGTTGCTGGGGTAAAACACCCTACGGGAAATAGCTGTTGAAAGGAAAGGTTGGTTTTGGCTTACAGTCTTGAGTGGGGAAGCTTCAGCATGTCAGGGAAAGGATGGTAGAGCAGAGGCTGGGAATCATGTCTGGTCACAGCAGCTGGCAGAAAGCAGCAGGAGTGAACTGAGCTAGCACTAGAAATCAGGGTTAATAAAACCAAGGCCTCCTCAGCAGTGTCCTACAGGTGTGTGCCACCATAATGGGGCAGAAGTCACAGATTGTTACTAGAAAAATTTCATTGCCAGGGATGGGATACCTTCCAGTGAGTTGTTGGCAAGGGAGGTTCCTGAGACCCCCCAAACATTACAGACCACTGCCAAGGCTCTTGGTTGTCCATCAGAATGAGATGGTAAGATCCTATTGCTGAAGGCCACACATGCTTGGGCTGCAGGTCACTGAGAAATCAAGCTGGAGCTGAGTTGGAAACACTTTTGTTAACCAGCTAAAAGAAAGCTGGAAAAAGCTATGGCTGCATGCAGCCCTATGGGAGAGAGAAGTCATCAATGGTGGTGAACAGCAGTGGACCTTGCAGGCCTTAAGACTGGCCAGCCAGGCCAAATGAGCCAACTGGGGCAATAGTGGCACGTCTATTGAGGGGGAAACCAACTGCTCTCTAATTGGACTGGAGGCCCACTCCATGGGAGGGAATATATGCTTGGTACTGAAGACCTAGTCAAGAGCCTATGGTGGGGGAGGAAATGAGCCCTAGGGGAGCAATGTCTTCTGTTGTTTGATTAAATCCATATATTATGCCCACTAAACTGCCTTATGAGCGTTTTATTTCCCTAAATGTGCATACCCTTATAATAATGCTACTCTAAGTTTTGACTAGAGAAGCTTCTCATTTCAGATACTGGTGACCACTGGGATAACTCCAAAGACACCATAGTGCTGAGAAGTGACAGTGGAGTGTTCAGCACTGGGACATCTCTGTCACACCTCCCGAGGCTCAGGGTCTTTTGCAGAAGAGGTGGTGGAAAGATTGTAAGAGCCAAAGGAAGGGTAGGACTGCTTACAATGCAAACTTCCAGACACAAAACGGCCTTGATATTCATGACTTCACAGTGCCTGATAATACCTACACATAATGGGAGGAAACGATGATGACAGCGAAACAAAACAGACTAATTGAGGGGGGAGGGAATATGATAGAGGGTGGATTTGAGAGGGGGAAAGTAGGGGTGGGGAGGGAATTATAAACGTTTTCTATAATTATGGAAGCTGTTGATAAAAAGTTTAAAAAAATCAAAGACCATCTCTAGCAACACACTTCTTCCAACGAGGTTCCACCTTCCAAATTGTCACCTTGTGGGAACCAAGTATTCAAATCACATGAAGGTATGGGAGACACCTTTTACACAAACCACCTGTTGCACTTACCTTCACGTTGCTAGAACAAATCCTCAACCAAAAGCAGCTTGTGGGGGGAAAGAGTTTATTTTGGCTTACAATCTTGAGGGGAAGCAGCATGATGGCAGGGGAAAAGACGGCATGAGCAGAGGCCACATCTGCCACAGTAGGTAGAAAAGAGCATCAGGAGAGTGAGCAGAACATTGGCAAGGGGGAGCTGGCTTGTAACCCCCTAATCTGTCCCCAACAATATACCTTCTCCAGTAAGGCTCCACCTCCCAAGTTGCCACCACCTGGGAATCTGGCATTCAGAACACATGGGTTTATAGGGAACATGTAATTCAAGCCACCCCATTCTGCCCATGGCCCCCCATAAATGGATGACTATCCATTATATACAGTATAATGCATTCAGTCTGATTTTGAAAGTCCCCACAGTTTTTCAATCTCCATACTATTCAAACATCCTCATCTCCAAGGTCTCTTAACTGTTAGCTTATAAAATCAAATTAACATAATGGCAAAGGGCAAACATTCTTACTGCAAAAGAAGGCATTAGGCATAGCAAGAAATTAACCAATACAAGCTCTAAGACAAACAGAATAACTATCAGTCATATAGCTCCAAGTCTCTACTCAGTGATGCTCTAGAGTTCCAAGTTTTCCCCTCTAGCTGGGATACTAACAGACTGGCAAACAGTCCACCCCTAGCCAGAAGTTCTCCCTGCTGGCAACCTCACAGTCCTGTCATTGCAAAAAGTTCTAAGGTCTCTGTTGAAACCCAGAGTACATCCGTGCCCTGGCTCCATCCAGCCTGAAACTTTCATTTCTTTCTGTGCCATATCCATCTACTCACACAAATCCATTTCTACTCAATGCAACCCTGTGCTAGTTCTCAGGACACAGAAAGAATGCAGTCAGCCTCTCCCACAAGCTGTCTCTAGCCCAGTCCTGATGAAGGCCATTTCCCCTCAAAAGCTAAACCTCACATAGTTCCTACTACATTTAAGTCTTTCAACTCTGACCAGAACGGTCCATCAAATTGTGCCTTCGAATACTGAAAGGTGTCTCTTAGACTAAAGTTTTGAGATCCTTCCACATTTCTCCTTCAAATCAGTTCCAAAAGGTCAACAGCCACAGTAAGGTTTCTAGAAGCAACAACCCCACTCCTAATACTAATTTTCTGTTGTAGTTACCCTCACAATGCTGTCAAAACCACTTGACCAAAAGCAGCATGTGTGAAGAAAGAGTTTATGAGGGAAAGCTCCATGATGGCAGGGGAAAATGTGGCATGGTTGGACATCACCTCTGCCACAGCAGAAAGTCACTACAGGAGAGTGGGCCAACTCTAGCAAGGGGGAACTGGCTTTAACACCTCTAAGCCCACACCCAACAACACACCTTCTAGCTGTGGGAGAGACCCCACACAATGTTGCCAAGCTCCTCCTTAACCCCTCCCCAGTTAGAGCTTTGCCTTGTCTCCTACAGGATCAAAATGGGTATTCTTGTTAATTCTTGTTTCTTAAACATGTATGTACTTCTTTCTGGTCCTTTTTTTTTTTTTCAATTCCACACCCTAGTACCCTAATAGCAGTTAGGGTTATTTCTTCAGAGAGGGGATTGTGACAGTTCAGGCATGCTCCATAGACACCCTCCCCTTGAGTGGGAGGTGTCTAGCTAGAGCTAAAACCTAGGCATTAAAAGTGATTGGTCAGGTATGAACCAACCACTTGTCTCCCTGCCCACCTAGGGCAGGAAATACTGATTGAACAGATAATCCTGTCTCTTTCTCACACACATGGCCTAGAAGGACTTCTGAATCTCCAGGCTTTAGAAAGGTAAGATTTTTTTCCCACGAGCCTTTCCTTCTCATGATGGAAGCTCTCTGATATCTTCCCTTCTTCTTTTTTTGTTTGACTGACCAGCAGAGATTTTGCTAAAACCTCTCCCACATTTTCTCCCCACACTGGTGGCTGGAGAACTCTGTAACTCCCCATGTTCCCTTAAATAATAAAGTCTCCCACTATACCTTACTATCTTGTTGTCTATGATTTTAATTCTTTAACTTTGTAGACAAGAATTCGGGTACTCTAAATTCTAATCCTCAGCTCACCCCGCTACATAGCAATGCTCCCCCACTCAAACTGCCATCAGCTGGAGATCAATCATTGAGAACACATGAGTTTATGGGGGGGGGCACTTGATTCAAGCCACCACACCTCCACAGTGGCCATGTACTTGCTTTATGGGTCTCTGGGAAGATGGAATGAAATTGATAATTAGAGAACTTTCAGAGTATCTGTTATAAAGTGTGTTATAAACATCAGTGTTATGACTAAGACTACTGCACCAGGGATAGAAAATGTGTGGATATAGATAGACCTTTGAGGAAGAGCTGTTTGGATTTCAGGAAGTTAGGTGTATATAAGGCAGTGTGACCAGGGGCTGACTGATGATGATGGTAAACTATGTTTTAAATCATTTGACAGTGGTAATTCCCCATGTGTTCCAAGTCCTGCCTCTTAGCATAAGCTGTGCAGTCAGCAGCTCTCACCAGGGATGGTGCACGACCACCATTGTCTTTCAGGTGGCATGAAATTTCCAGTGGCCGTCCTCGGTGTAGCTGGAAGAATACCACACAGCCTCTCCCTGTGCAGCCAAATGCAATAGGTTCAGGTCTTGATGCACAGGCATGGCCAGGAAACAGAAGAGTGGAGAAAGATTAGGTGCAGCAGCTAAAAAGAATGCAGGAGTTACTTGTAAAGCAATTATTCAGGAAGCTCTTGCATATTCCTATAGGGGCGGGCACACTGGTAGCATGGGTCACTTAAGCACTTTATTCCAGAGCATGCTCCATTTAAGACTGCAGTTCAAGAAGGGAAGATGGCAGACACATTTTTGGGTGAACTTAGCTCAAGGTGACAAGTTTGGAAGGCTAAAGCTGCATGCAGGATCACTTCTGGACATGTTCAATGTGTATTGTAAAGATGGTGATCAGGAATCCCTCTGAGCATCGTCATTTTTCTCCAAAAAGTTTTAGCCAAAAGGAAAAGGAAAGAATATGTTGAAGACACAGGTGGTTCTTTAGAGGTGCTTCCTTCCTTAGTAGTTAACACAGACACCTTGTGCTCATGGAGGAGAACTCTGCCACATGTTATATAGAATGCTGGGCAAGAGTCCTTTCCAGGTGAACAATAGAGTTTTGTATGGTATGGAAAAGCCAGGTGCACACCTGTCATCCCTGCACTTGGAGACTGAGGCAGGAGGGCCAGGCTCGATTACATAGCAAAACCCTATCTCAAGGAAACAAACCAAACCAACCAAATAAACAAAAATATTGGTGGCCACCGCCTGAGTGTGAGCTCACCAATACTCATGTGCATCTATGTATCTTTGTTGTCTTCTGGTCCTTAAGTAATCTACATATCTCCCTTTTGTGATGAAAAAGAGGAGGATGAGAAGACAAAGAAGGAGGAGGAGAAGGTGAGGAGGGGATGTGGGATTGAGAGTCATCCTTCAGTGGGGTGTGACAGGCTGAGATTAGAGGGTGGTATCATAATTTGTGACTCACAGCAGGTACCCCAGAGCTCACTTCCAGCTCACAGGCACCTACTGAAATGTCTCTCAAGTCAGTCGGGAGGGGAGGAACCAGCAGACCTGCCCAGCCAGCCAGTTGACAGCTTAGATGTTGACCTGAGGGAAGGTAAATGCAGAAGAGGGCAAGAGGTCAACACCCCACTGCTAGCTAAGATGCTTCTAGATGTGCTGATGGCTCAGAATTGAACCTCCTCTCTTCCCATAGTGCTTGATTTTGCAGAAAGAGGAGCCCACACCAATACTTTCTCCATTTCTGCTGAAGGTTCACTTCTATTAATGGTAACTTGGTCTTTACAGGAACTGGGTTCATCTCAAAATATCAGTGAGGAGACGTCTGGAGTACGGCTGGCCAGCTTTCAGTGGCTTTCATCAGGGAGTTAGGAACGCTGTGTATATAGGAAAGAATATTGAATATTGACGATGCAGATATGCAAATAAACAGATATCTTTATTTGCCCACTTGCTCTAAAGAGATCATGAAAAAGGAAATCCTCATGTAGAATTCGGTAAGGGGACGGCTGGGCACCATGTTTGTGTGTGGATTCTTCTAGAAAACATCTGTTTGTGCCAAGCCACTGCTCTGCCTGATGGTGAAGTATTCTGACGTCATCCTAAACCGAAGATCTGGGGCAAAACTCCTTGAGACTTTCTCCTTTTGGAAATATTGTAAAAGAACAAATTGTGAAATTTTTTTATTATGCTACATTTAATATCTCGAGTTTATTGCTGCTACAAAATCCTTTTAAACCCAAATAAAAACACGGTCATGTGCCAAAGTCCCTGCCACCTTCTGCCTTTTTATCCCCCTCTAAGTAATTCAACTCATTTTCTTCAGGAAGTTTCTTTGTTTTCCTGTGTGTTTGCACTATTGCTAAGTTGAATGGAGTTGCTGTCCCCACATCTGAACTACTGTTTATACCTACTGGAAAGTTGTTAAGACCTTTTCAGCCCTGACCCAGGGCTTCTCACTCCCCCTCCAGCTCAACCCAGGGGGCAGTTCCTGACCTCTGTTTGGGTTTTCAAATTCTTATTTCTCTGCCAGCCCTTTCCCAAGCCTCTGTGGGGACCATCCCTTCCCTTGTCACCCTGACAGATCCATGTGGAGCTGGGGGGTGGGGCTCCTTGCAGAGTCCATTAGGGATGACACTCCCTTGTTAGATCCTGGTGTGCCCTCCCTTGAACTAACCTTTCTTACTGCTCCAGGAAGATGCTTAGCAGGGCTGCTGAGTTCAGTGTACAGAGGGCACTGGCCATTTGTATCTAGAAGACAACCTGGGAGGAAGTACCAGCTGCCCTGTTCCCCCCAGGACCACCAATATCACCCCTGTGGGCACTGTGCCTCTGCCCATCTGTGCTCTGCTCTCTGTCCCTCTGTCCTGTAAGAGCACCTGAAGCTACAGTTGAGGTCCACTCATATCACCCAGAATAACTCTGCATGTCATGACCCTTAGCACAGCCACACCTGTAAAGTCCTTTGGAAAGCCAGACACGGTGGTTTGCGCCTAGGATCCTAACACTTGGAAAGTTGAGGCAGAAGATCATGAATTCAGGTCAGCCTCAACTATGTAACAAGATGATGTCTCAGAACAAAACAAAAAGCCCTCTTCTGCTGTTTAAGGTAATGCTCAGACTTTCCAAGGGCTACCACCTGGGTATCTTTGGGAGCTGTTATTCTTATAGCTGTGCAGGACAACAGGAATATGGGAATTCTTCACAGCTTCAAGTTTTGAATGCATTTAAAATTAATTCTCATTTAAAAATATTTTTCTTTATTTATTTGCAAGCCAAGAGAGAAAAAGAGAAAAGAAACAGAGAGAATGGATGTGCCAGCACCTCTAGCCACTGCAAACAAACTCCAGATGCATGCACCACTTGGTGCACCTGGCTTTACGTGGGTACTGGGGAATTGAACCTGGGTCATTAGGCTTTGCAGGCTCCTATCTCTCCATCCCCTAACATTAATTTTCTAACAATGTTTTCAAACACCAATAAGTTTGGGAGCTAAACTATATGATTATTCTGACAGAAGGTGTAGACGTCCCTGTTTCCAGCCCCTCCCATTAGCTCACACACATGGGCTGCGTTCATGCTGACATCTGCATGCAGGCACTTGATTGTCTTAAAGGTAAATGCTTCCACACTGTAGCCCCCACTCTTATCGTTTTTAAGCTTTAAGAAATGCTTCCCAGCAGTGGAATTTGTCAATTTAACCCTGTCAGAGAAGGCATGCCTCTGAGTACCTCAAAGACTCATAATTACAGCACAGTGAGGGAGCAATCCAATGCAATTATAAATGTCTCTTTGCATCTGCTCTTGGTCTCTGCACATCAGTGTGGCGTTATGTTTGCCTATGACTCGAGAGATTTTAACACTGTTATTTTAGTGACTTGTGGCCTCAGCTTTCCACGTATTGTGATTCTAGGTTCTTACCCCCACACCTGGTTCACAAAGGGGATTTACAGGTATGATTTGTTAAGGGTCTTGACATCAGGGAGTTATGCTGGGTCATCAGAGAGGCTGATGGTTGGGTCATCAATGTAGCATCCAGTGTCACTCTAAGACAGAGGATATGGAGACCAGAGCACAGTTAACCAGGGACACTGCACCCACTGGGGTGGAGCATGTTGGGAAAGTCAGAGTTTGGGTCACATTCTCCCTCTGTTCTCACATGTGTCCTTTTGCAGGTGATGAATACCTTCTCTCAGCTTTGTGAACTCATGCTTCCAAGTCCCGGTACCCTGTGCCTGGTTGCTCTTTCTTCCTGGGCTTTGCCAACCCATTCTCTCTGCTATAGTTTAAATATTGTGCTCTCTCTCCCCACCCAACCCCCAAAATAAAAGGCCCATGGATTGAAGACTGGCTCCTTTCCTTGGTGGTGTTATAGAGAGGCAAATGTATCATGAGGACTCTGACCTTATCTATAGATTAACCCATTACTGGTTCACACTTTGATGGCATTCTTGAGAAGTGGTGGAATCTGGGGGGGGCAGTGGATACACCTGTGAAAGGTGTGTCTTGTCCCTGATCCACTATGGTTCATCTTTCTCTGCTTCTAGCTACCCAATGGTGAGCAGCTCTGCTGCACCATAAATGAAGTCTGTTTACCAAATCCCAGAAAGAATGGACCCAGCAGACCATGGATTACAAACCTATAAGCCAAAGTAAACCTTTCTTCCTTTTAAATTGTTTCCCTCAGCTATTCAGTCACAGTGAGGGGGAAATAATTCCCATGCCCACTTTTCTGGCCTGCGCTGATGTTCCTGAGAGCCTCAGCTCCAGTTTGGTGTGTACATCATCTGAACCTGAAGGCTCCCCTGCCTGCTATCCCCCACGTATGCCCAAGCCTCGGCTTCCCTGGTCAACTTCTACTCACCCCTTAACCTGTAAGCCTTATGGTGCTCCATTCCTGCTTGGAAAGCCTTTCTCTAGACCCATGTCCTACCACACCAGTCCATGTAACTTAGCTTCCCATGGTCTGTGCACTCACACCGTCTCGTGTTTCAGTGTGTCACACCGACCGCAAGCACAGTTGAATCACCATCTGGGTAGCAGGCTGATGAGATGTTTTAAAAGGTGGAATTTTCTAAAGATCTGGGGGTGGGCAGCAGGTCACTGTGCGGCAGATTTTGCTAATTCTGGGGGATGTCATTTGACTTCCTGCCCAAGCCATGCGGCAGTAACACAAGTAGCCCTGGCAGGGTAACTGAGGGAGCTGACTCTCCTAGTCATCATCTCATTTGCTGTCTCTGTCTTCCCAAAGGCCGCCTTCCTTTTGGAATCTGTAATGCCAGGAAAAGGAGGCACGGACTTGCATGAAAGGTCCAGAGATTTTAGGGAGAGAAGAAATGGAGATACTGACGATTTTCCTTTCCCAGCCTGAGCATGTCCACAGGTAGGAGAGAAGACCAGGGCCATCCTGAGGGCACCGCTTAGAGTATTGCCAGCCGCCATTCACCTGAAGCCAGACAAACATGTGAGCCTATCTGGACGTAAATGCAGTTTGAGAAGCCATAACTAGACCCGTGATTATGAAGTAGGAGAGATGTTGAAACCTGGAGGCCAAGGCTGGGAAGCCCCAGGTAAGGAAGGAGGCAATGTCGAACTTCACGTCTGAAGCACACAGGGGTGCTCCCATGGTTAGGAGGAGCCTGTGAGCACTGGAGCATTGCTTACAATCAGCAGGTGAAGCAAAGCATGTCAGACAGAGGTGATTATGAGATGTAGTATCTCCTGTCTCACAAGACACTGGCAAGTTCAAAGCCTGGCTTCCCTTTAGTTGTTTGAGATGCCTCCTCATCCTCAGCCTGCCTGTGGTGGTACTTGATGACATGCATGGAGAGAATATCATTCATGAAATTTAAAGTCGTCACCAAATAGCGACCTGTCCATTCAGCTTCACAAACAATGTCACTTCCTCTCTAAAAGTGCGGTTCTGTCTGTCTGTCCGACCAGTGCCCATGCACACATGCATCTCTTTTTATGTAAATAACATATGCATGTGTAATCTGCTAGGAGCTCTCTGCTGGGTGTCCTTTCAGAAAATAGATGTAAACTTTAAAACTCCTTCAGAGGAGTACATTGTAGAATGATCTCCATTCAGACTGGCATTGATGTGACAAGAGGAAGGAAACACTTGTGTGAAGTCACATACATGTGTAGGAAACTCTACCTTGAAAACGGTCTGTGTTAATCAGTTTGCTGTTGCTGCAACAGATAGCTGTGATAACCTACTTCTAAAGAGAAAGGGTTTATTTTGGCTCACAGTTTTAGAGGTTTCAGTCCATGGTAATTTTGTGTTATATTCTGTATATTCTATGCTCATATAATCTGTCTGCAGGAGCATACAGAAGAACCAAATGTCTCTTCTCATGACCATTAAAGCAAGAGAAAGAGGAAGAGAGTAGTGTCTTACCATCCCCTTCACGGGCACACCCACTATGTGACCTAAAACTTCCCACTGTGTTTCTTCCCTTAAAGTGTCCAACAGTACCAAGCTGAACACTAAGTTTTGGCCCATAGACCTTTGGGGACATGCAGATCCAAACTATAGCAGCTTGTAAACGGGCAGAAAACTTTTGTTCAATAACTAGAAAATATCTCTTGCTTATGTTCATTTCCCGCTGTGGAAAACTGCTCTGCTGTTCTGGCCAGGTAAAAGCCTTTGCTGGCGGGCACCTCTCATGAAGGAAAACTTGAACCCCTGGGTGGTCGAAGAATTGGCCCACGAACAGGAACTTGGAAGTGCCAGAGATGGGGTTCACCAAGTGTACACAGTTCTTTCCTGGGTGAGGGCTGTTCCTCCCACGCTGAGAGCTTTATAACTGGTTTTGGCCAGCTGAAGGGGAAGTTTGCATCAACTAGCCTTATTTAATAAGAACTGACCTTGATCTCTCTCCAGGACCACAGTGGAAATTCTCAATAGGAGAAAGTCTGCAATAAATACACTTTGTAAACATTAAATTTAATTCACTAAAAGTTTCTCTAGCTTCTTATGCAGCTTTGTACAATAAGTTCCATCTGCGGAAAGCCACGTTTTCCGGGGGTGGGAACGAAGTTCTATTTTATTCCCAGGAAAATCTGAATTCACCAAACTCTCTGGTTCATTTAACTAGAAATACTAGACTTCATAAAGTGACTGAAGGAATTGCAGGCCGCCTGTTATGAGCAAGCAGCAGCTTGTACAGGGCAGTTGCGACCCTACTTTTCAGTCATGGAAGGACCCCTGCCAAGCACAGGGTCCTGTGGTGTGTTAATTATCCAACACGTTGCTGTCTTCCTTCCTGCTGTAGTATTTTGTTTTTCATGTGCCTTTAGCAAGCTGTACCACGTTTCCTGGGTGTACCACATTTCCTGGGTGTACCACATCTTCTTTTGGCAAGACAAGAGCTTGTACCTCAGATGTGGAATGGATCTTGGGGCTGGGGCATCCAGGAAGCTCGATCTCTGCCCAAGAGAGGAGACATCCTTAAAAAGAAAAAAATAACAAGTGAAGAATTCCTAAGCTTCAATAGTGAGGCTCCAAACGCTGGGTGTTATTTCTAGATTTTTTCCTTGTATATCCACAGATTCTTTTTGAGTCTTGGCAATTCTGAGTAATTCTCTAAGACTTAATTTGCTTTCCCAGTGACAGAAAAATATTCATATTCATCCAAATCCAAACTCACAAATTAGATCCAGAAATTAACTGAAGCCTGTGGAAAATGCCGCCTGGGAATAACCTTCAAGGGAGAGACAGTCAGGACTCTCCCCAGTCCCAGAAAGGAGGCTGGTTAGGGACAGTTTTATTTCTCTTTGTCCCTGTGACCCTGGATAGGAACTCTGCCGCCGCTTCTGGGCACGACCAGTCCTAGTACCCAGGGGCATATCTTCTTGCAGAAGGAATGTGCTCGCTCTCCCCATGACACAACTCAAAGCTTTGATGTCTGTGGGGGTTCCAGGAGTAGATTTCCAAATATGAAAACCCAGATGGCTCCACCTGACCCTCAGGTGGCTGTATCTCTGGTCCAGGCAACTCACAAGGTTCCAGGGCAGAACGCTGACCTGAAAGCAGGCTGCCTAAAGTGTTTGACCCCTTCCTTTAGGACGTGGGAGTGGGAGTCCCAGCCAGAGGGACTTGGGAACTTTACAAATAGCAGTGAATGCTTAAGGATCTGGATTCCATTTATCCTTGGTTACATAGCTCTGGGGTTACTTTTCTTCAAAAGTCACTTGGTGCATTTTATCTATTCTTTCACATTAAGCTATTTTAAAATTGAATGGTGTAAAGTAATGTGATGTCTGATGACTCCTGGGCCGGGAGCTTGGGCAGCGGTCAGAGTCCAGCCCCATGTTGTCCAGGGGGGTCACTGAGTTCAGCTGACCAGCTGATTGTTGGACTCAGTTGAAAGTCCAAGTAGGCAAGTTACTTTCATGCCTGTCTCCTCAGTGTCTCCTGTCTATGTGGCCACCTCGGGAAGGCAGGGCCAGTGTAATCAGACGTTTCATGGTGACGTATTCTAGGAAGAAGGACACAGAAGGAAGTAATGGTCTGAGGGAAACAGGTACAATACCCTCTGCCATAGCTCGTTGCTCAAAGCAAGTTACAAAGTCAGTCAAAACCAAGGACAGAAGGGTCAGTGTGTGCACAGGGAGGTAGAAAATCGATGTTCACCATGCCCTCAAGAGAGAGAAAGAGAGACAGAAAGAGAGAGAGAGAGAGAGTGGGCCTTCCAGGGCCTTCAGACACATGCAACACTTTTTTGCACCTGGCATTTCATGGACACTGAGGAATTGGACCTCAGGGGGCAATTTTTGCAGACAAGTGTCTTTAATTGCTGAGCCATCTCTCCAGCCCAAAGCAGCGCTTCCCTTCTTCCCTTGGCCTCATGAAACATCTCATAGGCCCAGTACAACACCCAGATGAGGAAGGCAAGGAGAGTCCTGACCCAACCCTCTCCCGATGCCTCCCTTCTCCCCACCCCAAATAACTTGTCACCAGCTCCTTCCAGCTGAAATGCCCGGAGCCTCTCAGCAGGTACATTTATCTGGCTTTATTTGATCAGACGAGATCATGCGTGTTCGGGGTGGTATGGCCGTAGACCTGGCTTTATTTGAGAGTGAGGGCTTTTTGGTTTGTTTTCATTTTGAGGACCAGCTCCTGTCTGGTGTCCAGATGTAGCCAGACAGATTTCCCATAAACCATCCTAATGACAAGACAAGGCTCCTGACACTTCATTTTCCTGATAGGGACTCATTTGAAGATATGTTCAAGCAGGTTAGGAAGACAGACCCTCGAATCAGGTTAATGTGCAATTATATTTTCCTCTATTCACATGCCCAAGAAGGGTCTTTCGGCAGCTGCTCTAGCCAAGAGGCCTTGATTTGGGGGTGAGACTTGGCCCCTCCCACTCCATCCATCAATCAGCTTTGCTCCCCATGTAAAACACAGTTTCGCCATTATTCTAAAAATAGGTGCTTTCAAGGAGACTCGTGGGCCGTTTATCTCGTCCTTTGTTGTAGTTTTGTTTTGGACTTGTAGCAGCAAGACCAGGACATGGCCACTCTTTCTCAGTGAGGTAATATTACTTCTCTTCCTGAAACAAACAACTCACTTTTTAGCCTCATAGTTTATCCACCAGGGAGTGTGATTTTTTTTTATTACCTTGTAAAATGGCTTGCTTGTCACATTATAGCTTAATTGGGAACACAAAATTATAAATAATTTAAAAGAGATAATATTGCTATGTGTATGAGAAGGGGGAGAAGAAGAAAAAATGGCCCCTGACTCGGTCCCATGGTGTCACTCAAGGGTTTGGGGACACAGGGCTTTGACTAGTATTTGGTGCCTGCCAGCATGCCTCAGATTTCTCCAAGAAATGGCCTTGTTCTTCAGTAAGCAGACTGGACATCTCTCGCCATCAATTTACTCAACACTGTCCACTCCCTCATCCTGTCGGGGCTCTGGAAGGGACTTGTGCGAGAGAGCTGTAGAAAGCACTCCTCACAGGGCCTGGCACAGAGGAAACACTATCAGAACTAAGAAAAGGCCAGGGCAGAGCTGGGGAGATGGTTCAGTCACCTCAAGCTGGCTTTGGTGTCATGGGTGTATAATTCCAATGCTGGAGAGGTGGAAGCAGGCAGATCTCTGGGGCTCCCTGGCCACCGAGACTAGCCTACTCAGGGAACTCCAAGCCAGTGAAAGACCAGAGCCCTGAACAGGTGGCTGTGTGCATTTAGAGTGCTCACCAGTCGGGGAGAAGACGAGAGGTCTGGGGTGAGATGTGGTGGCATCCATGTGGCTGGCCATGGTGCTCAGATTTTGCTCAAACACTAGTCTCCTGAGATTAGATGTTGTGACCAGTTGCCTACAACAGCACCCCAAGGCCCAAGCCTTACCCAGTTCACTGGAGGCCGCAGAGCAACTGGAGGTTCCTGGAAAAGCAGGAATCTTGCCTCAAGGCTGGAACACAGACTTTCCAGCCTGCCCTGTGCCCTCTAGGGTTTA